>JAXCLQ010048358.1:0-19698 GCA_035584115.1 Cedrela odorata | reverse complement strand
AGAATGCGAAAGAGTTTGAAGCAAAGCTTACTTGCTGTATTTTGTATTGATGATGATGAAAGAATGCAAGTTACACAACTTATTTACAAAGTTCAGAGAAACACGATTATATACTGCAAGGAAGAGTAAAACCTAGTTTTCCCTAAAAGCATAAATTAACAATGTGTATAATGAGAATTTTAGAAAATCAAGCAGAGTGTTGCACTGCAAGCTGCTGCTACGTGACGTGAGGTCCAGTACTGCTGCTTGGTATTGCTAGCAACAAACTTTGTTGTCTTCGTCTACAAACTTTACAAAGAGTTGAGCTTCTAGGCTTCTCTGACTTGGGCTTGGATAAGATCTATTATCTTCAACTCCCCCTCTCAAACTCATGCTTCATGCTTTAAAATTGAGCTTGCTTTTAAATGCTTCGAACTTTTCAACACTGAGAGGCTTGGTGAACATACCTAAAATCTGATCTTCTGTTGGCATATACTGAATAATAAGTTCCTTTTTTGATACCTTGTCTCGCACAAAATCGGTGTCAATCTCTATGTGTTTGGTCGTGACATGATATACAGGATTTTCTGTTAATACAACTGCACTGAGACTGTTTGACCAGTTTGTTGAGGGGCTTCCGAATTCGAGTTGAATTTCAAGAAGCAATGATCTGATTAAGCTTAGTTCTACCCACCCTGATGTGAGCTAGGGCTTTATACTCATAATTTTGCACTTGATCTTGCCACCTTCTGCTACTTCCTTGAGCTCAAAGAAACTAAACTTCCTCCAAAAAAAAAAAAATACACTGATCTAGTGTTAGATCTCCTATAATCCAGGTCAGTTGCCCACTCTGCCTTCAAAATTCATCTGCTTCCAACCAGTTTCTTACCTGACTGGTATGATTCAAGATCTCATGTTTTGTTTTCAATTAATGCATCAAACTCCTGCTACATAGTTATTCCAGTTGAGATCTTATAGTGTTTCTTATTCATTGACAAGGATTTCAGTTCAGCAGCAAAATTTTTGTTTTCTGCTTCCAAAAAACAAGTTTATTTTTTATACTAGATTTTACAAAGTCATCTTTATTCTTAACCTTGTTTCCAGAAGAAAAAAAAAATTATTTTGCTATATATATATATATATATATATTTTATGGATATCTCTAATGTCTAAGCCTGCCTCTCAAGCTCCTTTCCTCACTTATGGGCTCTTAGGGCTAGAAGATGTCATTCTCTATAAAAGTACGATCATCTATAGAATGCCTTCTACTTATATAAGGAAATTTATCATGAGTATTTTAAATATTGCATTTTTAAATATTGAAAATACTAAGAATACAACTCACGTTTGTGAGTTGTATTAAAATTTTCAAAAATAATTTTTGAATTACATATCAAACGAGTTATAGAGACTGCTCTATATCAAGTATGTCACTCCCTGTGATATATTTAAACCACATTTTGAAGAGAATTCCAAGGGAGTTATGAAGCCCGAGTATGTCACTCCGGCCCTGATATGTTTAAAGCGATTCCGACCCGTAGGATCACCACAAGCCAAAACGCACACACAAATACTACAAAACCCTAGTTTCACTTTCAGTCTCTTCCTCTTATATAACTTTCTTCAAGCGTCTCTTCCATTTCGTTCTTCCGCAGTCCGATCCACTACAGCCCGCGCACACAACTTAGGTAGTTGAGTCGACGTAATATATCTCTAATCCCTTCACTTCCATTTCATTCGAATCTCTCCACTGTCGTTTGTTTTGATCTGTAGATATCCAGACGTAGATCTTGTTAAAACTAATTGCTTTGTGTTGTGGTGATTGTGTTGCTCGTTTTGTGTTTAATGCTTCTGGGTATTTTTGTTTGTTAAAATATACTGGTTCTTTTTGTTTTTACTACTTATGTACATTGGTTGATTGCTGAGAATATAGGGAGAAACGAAAAGAAAATGGAAAGCTAGTTAGGTTATGAACTTATATTTCTTTTGCATATTGAAAAGATTTTGTTGTTATGCTTATGGAAGTGATGATTATTTCCCCAGATGATCGACGATGAACATAATGTGCGATTTTTCTCTCTTTGAGAATTCAAGCCAGAATTCTGATCCATCTCCATTTTACTAATGCATTAATTATTTCGTTTTTCCCTTTCAATTTTAACTATAAAGCCATTCCACAGTTACCTTTGTCCTATTATATATGGTAGCTTAGGATTCTGAATCATCAAGAAATGTAAGTTTGAATAGTATAAGAGATTTTGAAAATTATATTGATAGTTATATCAAATTGTTTTTGTATATTTACTCGGCAACCACGAGTAGACAAGTTTGAGCCTTTGATTTTTCTCTTTGGTATTATTATAGTGCATGTTTTCTGTTCTTTTAAGTTTTATGGAACGCTTATCTCGGTTTATGATAGCAAAAACTTGTTTTGATTTTGGTTTGGCTATTATTGCAGAGATGGGTGAAGTAGAAGCTAAGGTGGTAATTCCGGAGTCAGTCTTGAAGAAGAGGAAGAGGAATGAGGAATGGGCTTTGGCAAAGAAGCAGGAGCTTGAAGCTGCCAAGAAGAAGAAGGCTGAGAACCGTAAGCTGATTTTCAATCGGGCCAAGCTGTACACAAAGGAGTACGCTGAGCAAGTATTTTCATTGTAGGCTTTTAAAAAGTTACTTGTTTAAATTTCATAGTGCATTTTAATCAACATGATTCTTTTGATTATACAGGAAAAAGAATTGATTCAATTGAAGCGTGAAGCAAAATTGAAAGGAGGGTTTTATGTTGACCCTGAAGCTAAGCTTTTGTTTATTGTTCGTATCCGTGGGTATGTTAGCCTTAAATTTACGTCTATGATTACTTTTTAATTGTAAAGTTTGTTTTCCTATATCTTATTTGTATGATTTGGAATTGTCAGTATCAATGCCATTGACCCAAAGACAAGGAAGATCTTGCAGCTCTTACGTTTCAGACAGTTATCTGATCAATTTCTTACTCATTGTAATACAGAATAATGGAGTTAGACTATGTGATATTCTCTCCATTTTCATATTGCGTTCTCATAACATAGGCCCGGGTGGATAGGAAAGTTGTCCTGATACTTGACCCAGTTGGAAGGGAAGAAACGAGTGGGTTATATGTTAGTGTTGTTTCATTCTGTAGTTGTTTGCTGACCAGAGGAGACCTGGCAAGTAGAGCTAGAACATTATTTTGTTTCTTGTTCCTTTTTTTCTCTGCACTGTTGCACTTTAATGTTTTGTATAAGATTTTGTGATGTTCTTAGTTTGTTTTGATTTAAGTTTGAATCTCTGGATTTATTAGTGTATACAATATTTAACTAGTATGTTCGTTTTTGAAATATTTTAGTTGTTAGATCATATAAAAAATTTATGTTGTAGTTGGTGATAAAATTATAACTTCTTGTTGGTGTTATTTCTAAAATATTACAAGAGAAGAAATTGTCTGCTAGCAATTTCATGGATACTAGATTTGACCATGATGCTCAAGGAAGAAGTTTAAAGGATTATCTGTAGTTGAAAAGCTCTGTAAGAAAATTCAAAACTTTTGTTATGATTTGGTGAAAGATTATCAGTTTCAATATAAGCAAAGTGAAAAAAATCGTCAAATAAAATTATTAGTTGCTTCATCATCATCTAAAGTAGATGCATTTTCTACAAAAATTGGAGCACGTTTGACACGCTTTGATTTATTAGTAGAGTCAAGCTCTAGTACTAGTCACACTAAGTCTAAATTTAATTATTATTTGGATAAACCTGTTATTCTAAGAACATAAAATTTTGATATATTGAATTGGTGGAAAGTGAATGGATCAAAATTTCACACTCTACACGTAATTGCTAGAGATATTTTTGTCATTCTTGTTTCTACAGTTGCATCTGAGTCGACTTTCAGTACTAGTGGTAGATTTGTGTCTCCACATCTTTGTACTAGCCCGAAATTTTTATATGTTAAATTACTATAAAGTAGGGGCGGACTAGGATGAAAAGTTCTCATACTTGAGAGGCCAATGAGTTAATTTAAGGAAATGTGGGAAGATATGTAATTTATTATAAATAGGGGATCATAGTGCAAAAAAACCAAAATCTAGAAAATTCTATATCTTTCTACATTTTTGTTTTTGGAAAAATGGAAGGCAAAAAAAAAAAAAAAAGAAAGAGAAAAGAATGAAATGAAAGAGTGGGAGGAATGAACAAAATGTAAGGGGGAGAAGAGAGGGGAAAAACGGAGAGAAGAGAAAGAAAAAGAAGTGGCTGAAAGGGGAAGAGATGATGAGGAAGAAGAAATCAGCTGAGAAAGAAGAGAAAGAGGAAGAAAGAAAATGAGAGAGAGAGAGAGAGAGAGATGAGTTATGTAACCGAAATTGCATTTGGGTTTTAATAGGTTTCACATTTTTTAGCTAATCAAATATCATTTTGTGAAGATAAAGAGAGATAGGCAAAAGATTATTAGAAAATTTACAAGCCATGGAAGGTATGTCATGTCTTTTTTCAACTGTGATGAAATCTGAAAATTTTGTATCATGGGATTGTTGAGTTGTGTGTTGCTTAGCAATTGTATGATATTTGTTTATTCCTTCCTTTTGAATTGTTTTATGGTTTAGATTGAAAAGACTGGTTCTATATCCATTTGCTAGGGCTATTTGGGTAGTAATTGGCCGATTTGTGTGACAATTTTAGTGGTTATACGAAATGATCTGTTGTTCACAAATGCTTGGTTGTGAAGTTTGAAATGTGCGCAATAGTACATCTAGTAAACCTACAAATGGACTTCCTTTATTGTGAAGTGAATTCTGTTTGACATGTATTTTGAAGTTGAGACCTCAATTGATGTTTTGTGGCTAGAATAATGGTGAAACAAAGGATGATATATTGGGTTTTAAGCGAAATAAGCTTAGAAAAGGCTGAGCATTTACTTCTATTCTGGTAGCCAAACTTTAATCCGTGAACAGTAAAACTTAGAGTTTTTCTTTCGTGGTCTTAAACATTAGAGTGGCTTGTGTTAAGAATGGTTGACAAGGGGACTAAATTGAGTCATGGGATGATGGTGTAAAGGTTTAGACATAAGAAAAAACAATAGGCTAGTGGATTAACATGGATAGGTGGGCAGTGAATGTAGTGCATGTTTTAAATGTATATGGACTTTTGTTGTGTGACTTATTGGTTTTGAAAACATGTTGCACTTTTGCTATGGCAGTGTGTGATGCTAGAATGAAGTGAAATTGCATGTAATGATATGTAGCAAGATAGATTAAATGGTAGAAAAAATGATAGGGCAATATGTTTTTTTTTCAAGCCAAATTAATGAATGACGGTTGTTAGAATATTGACCTAGGCTCAGTAATTTAATTATAGATTAAATTATAGAAATTCAATTAATGAACCGTAAAATTCTAGAGAAACTAGATATAATTACGAGCAACCTACCAAAAATTAGAATTTTTCGAGAAGCGATGCATTCTCTGTAGATTTTAGAAGGGATGACTTTGTGTTGCATTTTGGTTTGATAAATATGCAGAGAAGTAGATAGAAAACTTAATACGAAATAGGGTTCCCAACTTTGATTTTTAGTGTTGTAAAATTTTATGGAAAGTAGACATATAAGTAAATAACATGTCCAAAAATTAAAATTTTTAACTAGGGAACGATGTTGCAAAAAATTTTTGAATTAGGTGCCCTAATGTAGCACTACACACCGTCACATACTTGTACAGTGGGTAGTAAATTAATCATAATTCAATCATTAGAAATCAAATTAAGATCCGTAAAGGGTTATGGAAACTAGACATAATAGGAAATAACATAGTTAAAAATTAGATTTTTCCAACAAGGAATGAATTCCAAGGAAAATTCAGAAAATCAGTGTCCTATTATGGAATTGAACTGGAGCAGTGTCTGTTCATTTAGTTATAAATTAAGATATAGAAATTCAAATGAAACACCGTAAAATATCATGTAAACTAGATATGTAGAGGATAAACATATTAAAAATTTAGCCTAAAACTCATTGTTGATTGATCCCAGTAAAATTATGAAGTTGCCCCTGTAAAGTGAAGAATTATTAAAAATAATCAGAAAATGAATTGCAATCATTCGACTTGGGTAACTTTAGTCCAAGCTCCATAGTAATCTAAAACAACTTGATTTCTTATGGGAGTATAGTGTTCATGCCTAATATAATTGCTTAGCTATGAGTTAAATACGCCATATTGAGATTCTTAATGAAGGCTATTTAATGTAAATCGCCGATTGGAATGCCCCCCGGTCATGCTTTAGTAAGAGTTGATCAAACTCTAATATGTGAGTGGACTAATTTGTTTAATTATGGTTCAAATCATGAACAATAACATGGTGAGTCATTATTTATTGTCACATGATTTGAATAAGGTAAAACTCTATCAAGGCTTGAAGTCAATTTTTATGAATTTAAGATATGACGAGTATTTTAGTATACTCGAGTATGTTATATTTGATGGAAATTTATATAAATTTCTCTTGATTTTGCATTTTAAAATGAACTTTGTAATTGATTTGATGTACATTCATAGAGTGCATGTAACTATTTTAGTTTACGAATTTAGAGCTATTGATGAATTTGTTTTAAAATGAGTTCAAGACTTAGTTTTTGAGATTTTTGCCCTACGGGGCCAGAGGTTTGTCTTTGAGCTAGAGGTCTGCCTTTGCTACTACATACTAAAATTCAATTTTTCGCTACTACATATTTAAGTTACTTTATTAAAGTTTATTATTAGCACAAGTTTCCTTTATCTACCGCAGAACTTAATTTTTTTGATATGTATATTTTTCTTCGATATAATCTCCACTCACTAAGTTTTCCAAAACTCACCCCTCACTTTTCCAGTTTTGTAGGATGAATATTCGGTTAAAAAGAAAGGAATGTTACAGTAGAGAGGAGACATCTGTAGAGGCAAGGATATGTATTGTAGTCACCAGTGCACATGGGTCTAGCATGCATAGAGTGTTATAATTAAGCTAGGCATATATGTCTGCATAAATGGCATGGTGCCAAGTATTGTATAACATTAATGTATTCTGTTTGTGTTTCATGGTCGGGCATATTGCTCTTATGCATTACATTAAATGGGTTACACATTATGAATTTATAAGAGTTGTGTATGAATTTAGACAGACAAAGATAGAGGCTCAAGGTGACGAGGGATTTCGTCACCTGCCGATAGCATCTTTGGATTTGGGGATTTTACAATCGTAGTCGACTTCATCCAAAAACTCTAGAGGCTTAATGTATGCTCAAGATTGGTTATGGGCAGAATTTAATTGTAAGAAATTTTTTTTCTATTTCTATAAAATATATATTTTTATTTCTTTCCAGCATTATTAATTTTTATTAATTATTTTTTTTAATGATTAGCTTCAATTTCTTCAAAAATGACTGAAAGTTGCACATACTTGGATAATGATGATGTTATCGATAATGAGGTAAATTTATTATTTTTGTTACCTCTAAATATTTTTTCTTTATTAACTTATATACTATTATTTACTAATATAAGAATTATGTTGGGTAGGTATTAACTACATTTGAGTAAAATGAAATGTGAATTTGGTAAATATAATTTTGGATTTATGTGTTTGTAAACTTTTATTTTAGATTTATGATATTTTATGTATGAATTTGGAAAATAATTAAATATTTGTTTATGAAATTATTATTATCAATTTTATTTTTTATTGCATGTATTTTATATTTTATGTGAATGATACATTTTATTTTGAATTAATGTCAAAATCTTACTAAAAATACATTAAAAATTCATGGATATCTGGCAGGTTTGGTAAATGTTATGTACCTATTTAAACAAATTTGGTAATAAAATATTAAACCCGCTACATGTTTAGTAATAAACTATCAAACCCATTACGAGTTTAATATAAGTATGGTATTAAATTTTTTTAGTTGATGCGGATGCGAGTTTGGAGATATTCATCCCAAACTCGATCTGCTGTCGTTCCTAAGTTTCCATACACAAGTTCTGAGATCAACTGGAAAGGCTTACAAGAGGAGAAAGAAAGTTTGAATGTGAATTTGTAATCAAGGTGGAGATGGTAGACTGTGACTCAAAATTTCATCTGGGTTATTTTTTGTTAAGTTTTGCATACAGTAAAGTTAAATTAAGTTGGCAATTGTTTAAAAGGAAACTGACTTGACAACTTCTTACTGGTGCTGAGCTGGCAAATCTGTTTAAGTTGTCTTGGGTTTTTAATTGGCGTGACCTAATTTCTGGGCTTATTTATATTTTTAACCTCAGCAAATAATTTCTTATATTTGGAGACAATTGTTTGCTTTTTAGACAATTTTGCCCTCCCTCGATGAAATTCATTGAGGGAAGATGAATTTCGTTTTTTCTCGATGAAATTTCATATTCCCTAGATGAAATTCATATTTCCTTAATGAAATTTCATATTCCCTCGAAGAATTTCATATTGTCTCAATAAATTTTCAATTCCCTCAATGAAATTCATCTTTTTTCAATGAACATCTTCTTTTTCACTGATTCTCTTTCTAAATTTTTAAAATTTAGATAAAAAAATTATAATTAAAGCAAATAAATTGGTACCAAATCAACAAAAAAATGGTTTTAACTATTTTCTCAAAAAATTAACTAACTCTTTCTCAAAATCCACATAAAAAAAATCACATTCAAAAAAAGAAATTTTAAATTCAAAATTTTGAGTTTAATAGGCAACTAATAAAAAAGAGTATTTTTATTCGAAAAGCAAATAATTGACTTCAAATATAATAAATTTTTTACTGAGACTAAAAATATAATTGGACTTAAAAATTGGGTCACAGCCATTAAAAACCTAATTTAGTTACTTAGTTTAATTGAACTTTGAAAGCTGAAATAGAGCATAAAGAATGAGAGAAGCTTATCTTCTCAACTGATTGAGTATGAAGAAAGAGAGAAGAAATCAGTTGTAAAGATTCTCTAAGTTTCTTGTATTCTCCATTGAAGAAATAAATCATTCAAGACCTATTTGCTGAATATTTACTTCTTAGTTCTTTCTATTCTTTACTTGTTATTTTAGTTCATATTTTCATTTTTTGAGTTGATTATGTTGTCAATTTTGGTACATGTAAAGGATTTCTTCTTAAGTTCAAGTTGTTGGTTAATGGTGAATTGATTCATACACACAAACTATTTATTAATTGATCTTTGTGGATTGAGAACAGTAACATCTATAGTTCATCCCTATGCTGCGGGTTGCTGGTTGTTGTGGCTTGTTGCTACAGTTAGGTTGCTAGTAATTGTGTTAGATTGTTACGAGACTTTAATGTATGAAAAATGTAGTGCTCTTGTATTTGTGAATAAACTCTTTTACTTTGCAGTAATGCTTTTGTATAAGAGTTTACAATAACAAAACTAACAAGATTTGAACAAATTAAAGATATTAACAAAAGGGATAAAATTGTATCTAAGAGACCATCGAAAGTCATGTATATTACTTTTTTATATACAAGTTTGTAGCATCGATATTATCACAATATAAAACTGATCTCAGAAGTTTATATATATGCAATTAGTAATAGCAAGTTGTATGCATCCGTCCACCGGCACCCATTATTTTGGATTCAATACAAATACAACACGATTATTATTCGTATCAATTTTTTCAAGAAAGACATTCTCAAGAAAGCTTACTGTGCTTTGCTTCTTTTATTGGACGAATGAGTTTTAAGAGAAATTTCAATAGAAAACACAACATTGGGGATATTGAGAAAACTAGAATCAAGGTACATTTATAAGTCATTGGCTCATAGGTCATATCTAAAAAAGAAAATTGTATGCTTTCAATCTTGATAAAGGTGGATCAATAATAGATCACCTTGATGAGTTAAAATTGTTCTTGACCTTAAGATTATTGACATCAAAATTGTTGACGAAGACCAAACTTTCATTGTGCTCACCTATCTGGCCAAAGTATATGAACATTTTGTGGACACTTTGTTGTATAGGAGAGACTCAATATCAATGGATGATTTTAAATCCTTTCTCAACTTTAAATAGTTAAATAAGAGAGTTGAAGTGAAGGATTCTTGATAAGCATAAAGAATGACACTTTAGGAGGGGCTGTCAAAAGAGAAAAAACCAAAAGAAGGAAAGACCATCCCATGATCAATGAGATGTTGCAATTATTACAGATGAGGACTTCTAATCTATATCCATACTTGTTGCCTCAACCAACACACATAAAGGTGAATAGATCTTGGATTCAGGTTATTCATTTCATATGACACCTATAAGTCATTGTTTTCTTTCTTGAATTTGATATAATGAGAAAAAGTCTTTATGGGAAATAATGTAGCTTGTAATGTAATAGGAATTGAACTGTTATAATTAATATGCATGATGGGATCGTTAGAGAACAATATGAAGTTAGATTTGTCTCTAATTTAAAAAGAAACCTAGTTTCATTAGGTATGCTAGACATGGGAGGATATAATTTTAAGGTTGAAAATGAAATCTTGAAGGGTTCAATGGTGGTATTAAAGAGAGCAAAAAAGAATGGATTATCTGATCTCAGTGGCACTATTATTCAAAGGGATATAAATGCAATAGTAAATAAGAAAAGTGATAGAATAATGTTGTGGTATCTAAGATTAGGCTATTTGGGAAAGAAATAGCTAATAGAACTTAACAAATAACTTTGTTAGGTGAGAGTGCTGGAAATTCTCTGAAGGTTATGAATACTGCATTTTAAGCAAGCATCATAGGGTAAAATTTGGTGTTGGAACACATAAAACATAAAATATACTTAAATATGTACATTTTGACCTATGAAGTCCTCCTTAGGTAGCATTATTAGGAGGTTCAAGATACTTGTCAATTCTTGATGATTACTTAAGGAAGACTTGGGTTTATGTACTTAAAACTAAAGATTAAGTGTTCGAGTGTTTTAAAACTTAAAAAAAATAGTGGTAAATTAGAGAGAAAACAAGGTAAAGGTTTTTAGGACAACAAATGGAATGAAGTTTTGCAGTGAAAAGTTTGATAATTTCTGCAAAAATTGTGGAATTAAAAGGCACAAAATAGTGAGGTTCATTCTTAAGGGAAAGATGCATGCTACTGAATTAAGGCCTGTCAAAGTTGTTCTAGGCAGAAGCTATAACCATAGCAGCCTATGTATTGAACATATGTTCTCCTTTTGCCTTTGACTTTAAAACACCTTAGAGATTATGGTATGGAAAGCCATCAAGTTTTAGTCATCTTAGGGTATTTGGATACATTACATATGCTCATATGAAGCAAGGCAAATTAGACCCAAGGGCAATAAAGAGTATATTTGTTAGCTAACTTGAATTAATCAAATGATATAGACTTTGATGTCATAATGGAAAATCTGGAAAATGTATTATCATAAGAGATGTAATCTTCCACGAAGATGAAATGTTGGAAAGGAATACTAGGGAAGATAGAAGTTTAGTTTCAAATTCTAAGAGTTCAAGGCGTACTTAGTTTGAGGTAGAGCATAAAGAGACTGACCTGTTATAGCCTAGACTAAAGCCAACATACACTCAAACAGATTAAAGTCAATATGATCCTTAAGATTATAATCTTTTGAGCGACAAAGCCAAGAGGTAGGTAAAACCACTTGAGAGGTATAACTATGCAGACCTAATAGCCTATGCATTTCTCACAACAAAAGAAATCAACAATTCGTAACTCAACGTAGTGATTGAAGGCCAAAACAACTCAAATTCTCATAAATGACATCAGGCCATGACATAAAATATGGATTCACCAATAAAGAATGAAACTTCGAAAATGGATTTTAAACCTGAAAATAAAAGAATTGTAGGGTATAAATGGATTCAAGAGGAAGGAAGATGTGACAAGCTTAGGTTCAGTGAAGTATAAAGCTAGGTTGGTGGCCAAAGGCTTCACTCAAAACGAAAAAGTTGATTTTAGTGAAGTTTTTTCACATGTTGTGAGGCACACTTCAGTAAGAACGTTGCTTGTCTTAGTTTTTGTTTTTTATTTGAAATTAAAACGAATGGATGTTAAAACAACATTCTTACATGAGAATCTTGATGAGGAGATTTTTATGATTTAACTAAAAGCTTCTTTAAGAATGAGAAGGAGGAACATGTTTGTTTGCTAAAAAAAGTCTTTGTATGGACTCAAGCAATCTCCAAGGCGGTGGAATTTAAAATTTGATAATTTTATATTGAGTAAAGAATACAACAGAAGCTTCTATGATAGTTATGTGTACTGTAAGGGTGAAACTCAAGATGAGATGATATAGTTACTGATATATGTTGTTAACATGCTAATTGTCAGTAGTGACAAAAAGAAAATCTCAGAGTTGAAGTTACAATTGAGTTCAGTGTTTGAAATAAAAGACCTAGGATTTGTAAAATGAATATTAAGGATTGAAATTTCTAGAAACAGAAGTGAAATGATACTTAGATTGTCATTAGAGCGATATTTGGATAAGGTACTTTAGCGTTTGGCATGATAGATGCTAAGTTAGTTGGGGTTCCATTTGCAACTCATTTTAAGCTATCAAATAAGCAATCTATAAGAATTAAAGCTGGAGTAGAAAGTATGTCAACAAGACTATATGTAGGCTTAGCTGGGTGCCTCATGTATGTAATGGTCTATACAAGACTAGATTTTGCACATCAATTAGTGTGGTAAGCAAATTTATATGAAAACTTGGGAATGCACATTGAGAATCTTTAAAGTGGATACTGAGGTACATAAAATAAAGTCTTGGTACTTGTCTTATGTACAAAGGAAGCAGTTTAAATGAGGTCTTTATTTGTGTTTGTTTTTGCATTACTTGATTGTGTTATTAGCTGGAAAATATCACTTCAGGCAGTAGTTTATACAAGACTAGACTTTGCACATCAATTAATGTGGTAAGCAGATTTATCTGGAAATTTGGGAATGCACATTAAGAATCTTTATAGTGGATACTGAGGTACATAAAATGAAGTCTTAGTACTTGTCTTATGTACAAAGGAAGCAGTTCATATGAGGTGTTTATTTGTGTTTGTTTTTGCATTGCTTAATTGTGTCGTTAGCTGGAAAATATCACTTCAGGCAGTAGTTACTCTTTCAATAACTGAGGCTGAGTATATAGTTGCAATTGAGTCAGTTAAGGAAGCTATATGGTTAAAAAGGAATATGGCAAAACTTGGAATCAAGCAAGAATATGTGACCATCTTCTGTGACAATTAGAGTGCAATCCAATTAGCAAAGTATCTAGTGTACCATGAAAGGGAAAAACATATTGATATGTGATTGCATCTTATTAGAGATAATCTCTAAAGGTGTTGTGAAAATGCAGAAGGAGCAAACAACAAATAACATTGTTGCTATGCTTACTAAAGCATTGTCAGAAGCTAAATTCAAGCATTGCTTAAATCTACTTAAGATAGAAGCTGAATAAGAAGTATCCGATATGGATGAAGCTAAAGCTGAGTTTAGAGCTTGTGGTTTCCATACACAAGTTTTGAGATCCACTGGAAAGGCTAAAAAGAGGAGAAAGAAAGTTTAAATGTGAATTTGGAATTAAGGTGGAGATGGTAGACTGTGATTCAAAATTCTATCTAGGTTATTTTTTGTTAAGTTTTGCATACAATTAAGTTTAGTAGGCAGTTGTTTAAAAGGAAGTTGACATGACAACTTCTTATTGGTACTGAGCTGGCAAATCTATTTAAGTTGTTTTAATTTAGTTAGTTTAACTAAACTTTGAAAGCTGAAACAGAGCATAAAGAATGAGAGAAGCTTATCTTCTCGAGTGATTGAGTATGAAGAAAGAGAAAAGAAATTAGTTGTAAAGATTTTGAGTTTCTTGTATTCTCCATTGAAGAAATAAATCATCCAAGACCTATTTTCTGAATATTTGCTTCTTAATTCTTTTTGTTGTTTGCTTGTTATTTTAGTTTATGTTTATGTTTTTTGGGGTGATTATGTTGTTATTTTTGGTACATGCAAAGGGTTTCTTCTTGAGTTCAAGTTGTTGGTTAATGGTGAATTGATTCATATACACAAATTATTTGTTAATTATCTTTTTTGGATTGAGAATAGTAACATCTACAGTTCACCCCTATGCTGAAGGTTACTGGTTGCTAGTTGTTGTGGCTTTTTGCTACAACTGGGTTGCTTCTACCTATGCTGGATTGTTACGAGACTCTTATGTATGCAAAATGTAGTGCTCTTGTATTTGTGAATAAACTCTTCTACTTTGCAGTAATGCTTTATATAAAAGTTTATAGTAACAAAACTAACAAGATTTGAACAAATTAAAGATATTAACAAAGAGGATAAAATTGTATCTAAGAGACCATCAAAAGTCATGTATATTACTGTAATACCCTAAATTTTAAATCAATGGTATTTTAGTTATTTTACATATGAAGGGTAATTTTGTTATTTTATAAATTTATGTTGGGGGATTGAAAATTGAGCAAATAATTCTGTATTAATGATTACTTAGCTATTGGGAATGATTTGATAACAATATGATAAGTTAAAAAAAAAATTCTTTAAAGCTCTATTCATGCAGCCGACCTTCAAATGAAAATTAACGTTGATTGAAAAATTCGATTGATAAACGGTTTGTTTCTATTAAAAGAGGACTTGATAAGGATCGATATGAATTAATTTTGAGTCAAATCCGAGATTAGATGAGAGAGAATCAAAGTCTAGAACATAGAATATGTATAGAAAAATAGCAATTGATATATTTACCCTTTTTATTTAATTTCTTTTAAAAAATTTTAGGAGTAAATTAGTAATTTACACACATTTTAATCTCCATTTCAGCTGGGTAGAAAGCAAGCCATCTCATTTCTCCTTCATTTTCCCATAAGCTTCATTTCGTTTCCTGTTTTAATTTTTTTTTTAATTCCTTCAAATTGCTCAATTTCCAACCTATTAAAGTCACGTTTTTTACTACTAATTACACATACACGACACATGCTAAACTCTAAGAACTTCATTTGAGCGATTTAGTTAACAATTAAGCTGTGATAAGAATAGTATTAATATTCATAATTTGAGAATTTTCGCAATTACTCGCAATTCAGACATCTCAGAGTTAAATTGACTCCTCGGTATGATTCTCAGCATCGTTGTTAACATATTTTTGTGTTTTTGAAAATAGTTACTATTTATCACAGACATTTTTTCAATTATACTTATTTAGACTAGAATTAAATATATTAGTTGTTAGATTATGTGAAATTAAATTTTGTCGGAAGATATGAATAATGACAGTAGCGTTGCACTTGATTTAGATTTCAAAATAATATTTTATCATGCTCAATTAGTTAGTAATAGTGAATTAAGTATAATCAACACTTTAATTATTAATCGTTAGATTCAGATTGTAAAAGAAAATAAAATTCAAAAAAGAGAAAAAACCTTGTTGTACATCAATGTTGTAGTTAAATTTTAAGCATGTATGCTTCAATTATTATGTTAGTAATTAGTATAAATGTGTTATAGATACGTTGAGGGAGCAGCCATCCAGCCACCAGTGATCGAGCTTCTGTTCCATTTTTTGCGACACTTGTGAGTGAATTTTTATATGCTTTTCATTTCTTTAAAATTGTTTTATAAAACTTAATATTTTAAGAAATAAAGAACAGTTTATTTATAAATTAATTTACATTCTGCTTTATATGGAAAATGAGAGTTACTTTGAGCTATATATATTGTTGTGGAGGAATTGTTGAGATATTGATTTTAAGGCCTGGAGGTGGATATTGTATTTTGAATTGTATTTTATTTCTGTATTTCTAACAGTATGTTAGCCGTTATTTCAATTTTTACTTAACCCTTACTGGGGGACATAAGGGAGAAGTTTATGTGCTTTGAAAATACATTCTAATTTGTGTTCTGTGAAGGTATCGGTACATGTCAGAAGTAGGGGGCAAAAGGTGTTTTGATATCTGACTTGAAATTTGATACATCCCTGCATATTATTATGTTTTTATTTGACTATTTGAAATTATAATTCTGGAATTATAAGAATATGCAGTGGATGTCTTATTAGTATGATTTATGTTTGAAATTAATTTTAACTTTAAATATATTTTATGTCGAAACTGAATTTACTTAAAATTTTCATTTTAGTATCCACTCACTGAGTTTTTCTCAAAACTCATCCTACTACAGTTTCCAGTGATTGTAGGACTCACTCTAGGTAAAGATTCTAGGAGATATTCATAAAAAAAATATTGGAATTTAAAATTCTCCATACAATCACTTAGGAATTATTATTTTTGTTTATTTTATATATTGGGCATAACGTCTAATAATATATACACATTATGATGTGATTTTTGTATATTTTTGTATATATATTCTTTTGTTATGAGTATTCTAATATATGTCTGATATAATGTTGATAGGCATGGAGCCCTTAATATATGTGTATGAGTTCATAGATGGGCAAGAAGTCCTTTGTTTATGTATACGAGTTCAGGAATATGATTTATATTTATCTATATTATAAGTTTTATTTGAGACTTATAAGAGTAGGATATCCCTACCTCTATGCTATTATGACACCAATTTATCAATGTATGATAATTATATTTTTGATATAACTTTGTAGGAAATATATTATCACAATATAAAACTGATTTCAGAAGTTATGTATATAAATATATATATATATATATATATATTCGATTAGTAATAGCAAGTTGTATGCGTCCGTCCACCGGCACCCTCTATATATATATATATATATATATATTCAATTAGTAATAATAAATTGTATGCGTCCGTCCACCGGCACCCATTGTTTCAGATCTTGCCACCAATTACAGAGATTGGAGTCAAGTTCAAGCAAAGAAATGAACGCAGAGGCATGTTTGAGTAATGAACTTTATAATTAAAGAAAGTTAAGCTCCTTGTGATTGGTAATCTTTATTCTTTATTTTCGCATCTTGATGTTGGAGCTCATCAACTTGCTATCAATTGCACCAATAACTAATTGTATATATAAAATATAAAGAGAAATATCTTGTCTTATGTGTGTATGGTACGTCATTTCTATATTTATTTAACAAAAGTCTAAGTAAAAATATCATTTAATAGTAAAAATATCTTTTGTTATATTACTATTAAAGAACATATATGATTTGACTAAAAGTATAAATATATTTATATAAGTATAATCTTGAACATAGGAATAAGTATAAAAATATATTTTTATTTAAATAAAATATTATAAATATAATTTTTACATATTTTTTTATTTTTTTAAAACTATTTTATTAAACTTAATGTTTTACGAAATAAGAAAAAATTTATTTGTAAATTGATTTACATTCTGTTTTATATGAAAAATGAGACTTACTTTGAACTATATATATTGTTAGAAATAAATTGTAAGGACAGGAGGCGGCTATTGTATTTTGAATTGTTTTTTATTTCTGATTTCTATATTTTTGACAGTATACTAGCTGTTATTTCAATTTTTACTTAACCCTAGCCGAGAGATATAAGGAAGAAGTTTATGTGCTTTTAAAGTACATTCTGATTTATATTCTGTGAATGTATCGGTACATGTGAGAAGTAGGGGACGAAGGACGGTCTGATATCTGACCTGAAATCTGTATAAATCTCTACATATTATTATGTTTTCATTTGACTATTTAAAATTATAATTCTAGAATTATAAGAATATGCAGTTGATGTCTTGTTAGTATGATTTATGTTTGAAATTAATTTTAACTTTAAACATATTTTATATCAAAACTGAATTTAATTAAATTTTTCATTTCAGTATCCACTCACTGAATTTTTTTCAAAACTCATCCCACCATAATTTTCAGTGATTGCAGGACTCACTTCTAGATAAAAATTTTAGGAGATATTTGTGAAATACATTATGATATGATTTTTATATATTTCTATGCATATATTCTTTTGTTATGAGTATTCTGGTATATGTCTGGCATGATGTTGATAGGCATGGAACTCTTAGTATATGTGTATGAGTTTATAAATAGACAAGAAACCCTTTGTATATGTGTATGAGTTCAGAAATATAATTTATATTCATTTGTATTACAGATTTTGTATGAAGTTTATACGGGTAGGATATCTTTACTTCTATATTATCACAACACTAATTTACTACGTGTGATAATTATATTTTTGAAATAAATTTGTAGGATTGATATTATCACAATATAATCACAATATAAAATTAATCTCAGAAGTTTATATATATATATATATATATATATATTCAATTAGTAATAGCAAGTTGTATGCGTCCGTCCACCGGCACCCAATCTTTCAGAACTCGCCACCAATTACAGGGATTGGAGTCAAATTCAAGCAAAAAAATGCACGTAGAGGCATGTTTGAGTAACGAACTTTATAATTAAAGAAAGTTAAGCTCCTTATGATTAGTAATCTTTATTCTTTATTTTCGCATCTTGATGTTGGAGTCCGTCAACTTGCTATCAATTGCACCAATAACTAATTGTATATATAAAAGATAAAGGCAAATATATTTTCTTATGTCTGTATGGCACGTCATTTCTATATTTATTTAACAAAAGTCTAAGTAAAAATATCATTTAATAGTAAAAATATCTTTTGTTATATTACTATTAAAGAACATAAATGAGTTGACTATAAGTATAAATATATTTTTATAAGTATAATCTTGAACATAGGAATAAGTATAAAAATATATTTTTATTTAAATAAAATATTATAAATATATATATATTTTTTTCAAAACTCTTCCTTTTTTACACTTTTGATCGCTTCAAATTCTATTACAATAAATTCAACCATATAATATAAATAAATGTATGTATGGAGAACCATGTTTTAGTAATCAACTATAGAAGGAAACCTATGCTCAATGTGTTTGTTTTTTTGTTCTTTATTTTTTGTTAAGCTTTTCTCTTTACCATACATTTGATTTTCTTCTATAGTTCTTCTCTCAAATTAAATTATTAGTATTTCTCGTAAATCTATCCATAATTTTATTTTTAGACAGTAGAATTTTTTTTAATATTTTGAATATTATTTTCTAAAATAAATAATAACAACAACTTTTCAATCTATTTCTTTTCTTTGATAATAGTTTAAAGATTTAATTAATTTGCAAGTGTATAGGATATTAAAGAAAATTAATTTTTTTTTTATGTATACTCCAAACATATTAAAGAAGATTTAATTTATGTATATTCTAAACTCCTAATAAAAATGACGAAAATCAAAATTAAATATTTTTTTCAAGATAAAAAAAAAAGATCGAAGTGAATCAATATTATAATTATTTATGCTTAGAATAATAAATTTTAATAGAAAGTTGTTCAAGTCCAACAAATAAAAATAAAAAATCTTAAAAAACCAATCACATGAACCATAAAACAAAAAAATGAAAAATGAAAAATCAAATTATAATATTGATCTATTATTAGTAGGCGTAACTAATAGTGGACAAAATTAAAATAAAGAATAAATTAAAAACCGACGCATTAAAAAAAAATCGAAATTCCTATAAAGTTCATTGCCTGAAGTTGATTCGAAACTCAGTAATCTGTGGCCAGGTCTTGGAACAATAGGTGAAGGTGGACGAATGGCTGTTAAGTGTTCTAATCCCTTGAAGCGAGCTCCAGTCTCAAAACCACCATTCACGCTCAGTCAATTAAAGAAAGAAATCCCACCT
>JAXCLQ010048348.1:0-19701 GCA_035584115.1 Cedrela odorata | reverse complement strand
AAATTCTAATAAAATTCACCCAATTTTATTAATTTATTAAGCTTTCTAATTTCTTACCTACAAATTAATATTAATAATATAAATGTTACAAATGTAATAGGTGGCATGGCCTATACATGCTAATAATATTTTATAATCACCAATTCTACTTATTTAAAATACCATATAAACATTAACATAATACCATTTCCAATTTCCAACCTACAATTTAACATTAACAATAGAAGTTTATCTATTTTTTATTTCTTACTACAATTTAGCACTAATAATATTAATTTGTACATTTTTATTTTCCTACTACAATTAGGCATTAAATCATGAATTTGCTCATCTTTCATTCCTACTACAATTATACCCATGACATACACATGTTTTAATTTTCACTAATTTCCAACATCATATACAACTTATAACAATATTCATTTCAATTCTGCTAATAATAATTTAACATAAATAATATAAATTCTACTACAATCTAACTTTAATAATTCACTAAACATGTTATACCAAAACAATACTAATTTCCAATTATAATTTTAGCATTAACAATTCACTAAACTTACTACACCAATATAATAAAACATTAATTTAAAACAAGCTTACTACACCAAAATAATAAAACACTAATTAAAAGCAACTTAAAACTCACCAATTCCTTCTTTATTCATTTTCTCTCCCTTTTCCTTTTCCTACAATCCTTCTCCCTTCTCTAATTTGTTTTGCCTTATACGTATGCCTTGTTTTGCATTTCCAATTTGAAAAACATCTATTATTTGATTAATTTAATTACTTAAAAAAAACATATGGATGACTTGGATGAGCTTAATAAATCCAATGGACCACATTTAGCCACTTAATTTTCCTCTAAGTAACATCAAATAATAATTAATTTAAATACCTAAAACATATGAATGGTTAGGATTAATTCACCCATTCCAATGGCTCTCCTTTTGCTACCACATTTTCCACTAACTTAGCTTTAATATTTATCCTTATCTAATTTACAAAACAAGCTTAAAATTGTGACAAGTGGATGGCTTAGACTAAAGCAAATGGATGGCTAGAATTATTTAGGGAATTTTAGCCAAACATAATATTTTAAACTTGGGCCTAACTAAATAAATTGGCCCAATATATATATACCCAATATATAGCCCATTTAATTATTTTCTTATTACAAAACTAAAATTCCAAAAATAAGCTTATTGATAATGAAATTCGGCTACATTTTTTTTATTTTACAAAAATACCCTTATAGATTTACTTTATATTATTTCTTAAAGTTCTAACACTTAATACTCTATAAAAACATATTTAAAATCATGGTAATGATAATAATCATTTAAATAGGTATATTATATCCTTTGTCGTTTTCATGTCAACTAAACATGCATAAATTCTGTTAATTTCTCTTACATTCATAATATTATGTCGTAGACATATTATGAAAGTAAATTCTAATGTACTTAGATAATATTAAGGTTATGAGTTCTACAAAAAATTTTGAGTGTTATAATTCTCCCCTCCTTACAAAAATTTCGTCCTCAAAATTGAATAAGTATCTTATTCATCGTGTATAATTCAACTAGTAACTCTTATACTTACCTATAATGACCATCTTATGAAATTACCACAATTTAAATAATTGAATTGACGCACTTGATTAAACTCATTGCAATTACCACTGCCATTTGAAATTTATGGTAACTTAGTCAAATTAGTACTTAATTAATGGGCCTATTCTTCTAATACACATTTATTTATGGTAGTAGCAAATATCAATTTTAATAAATCATACTTTCACTGAGTAACTCCAATAACAAGTTCCAAAATAATGTATAATATTAAATCATATATCTTATTGACTTATAGTCCAATTATTATATTTAAGTTCAAAATCTACATAATCTCGATGCTTAAATTTTACTATCATCATCCCTTATTTTAAAATATGACATCATCATCCTGTATTGTACAATAAAACAGAACTTGTAAGTAACTTCTACAAAATTCTATGTATTAAAGATTGACTAAGGTCAATATAACATACAACATTTACATTGTATATATATCTAAGATCTAAATCTAAGATATCAGAGATATTGTCTTTATAATATAATCTAACTTTATTTTAATCGTTTTAATCCTTTAATATTCAACCATGGTCCCAACACAATGTTAAAACATGGTTACTAATATATTGAGTAATATATATGACCTATGCAAAGAATTCTAATAGTTATAAATCATTAAATATGGTTAAAGTCCAACACCTACATCAAGAATTATTATGCGTCATTACCTTAGTCAACCTCTACTTATAGTATGCATAATATCATACTTAAACTTTTATAACATCATAAGTAAGATTTTTTGTGTACACAAATCTTAATTATCAAATGGTATGTTATAATATGGTATTTTTGATATTCTTAACATAAACTTCTAACCATTTCATTCATATCAATCAATAATTGTATATTTTCAATTCAATTTTAGGCTCTAATACTTATTGTAGCGAAATTATTAATTAACTTAATAACATCCAATAATAACTTTTCTCAATCAAATTGTTAAACCAAATCAACCAAAATATTTGTTAATACTTCCGTTCCCAATCCACTCCATGTTTTAAAATAACACATGTATAAAATATAAAACTTTAAAAATTAAATAATTTAATAGCATATATTTCTTATAATATCTCATAATTTTACCATATGGACCTTTAAATCAGTTATAAAATAATGTATCTATATAATACATATAAAATCATACAAAGTAGTATCGATTTTAACTATCTCATCACTCACTCTAAATCTTTTCAAATTTAAGGTACGAATATATATATTCAGTAATATCTTCATCATCAAATAAAAATCAAATTTCATCCCCTTGAGCGAATATAGTACCAACTTACATGTCCTTTCAATCTCATTAAAATAACTTCATTAATATAAAGAAATTCAATAAAATAATATTCAAGTAATGCTTAGTAATCAAATTTTTCTTTTTTTCACCTCAAATAACTCTTTTGTAAATCGCCTTATCCATATAATCAATATTCCTTCAGTTACAAACCACATCAATCATATCAAGTCTACTATCACAAATTTTATATATAAAATTCAATATCATTACACATATTAAAATATTCTCACTAATATACCTTTGATACAAATAAATTTTCAATTAAAATCTCTTAAATAACTCACTAGTTATCTTTCTTCTTAAATTGTATTTGTTATCTCTTTTTTTTTCTTTCAACTATAAACTTTGTCTCCCAAGTATCATGGAGATAAACATATCTTATATTTGTGGAATTTTCTAATGGTACTTCTTAATCATTAAAAATTTATTGAATAACATAGATAAATATAAATTCTTAACTTAGGAGACTATGTATCCCTTTTCATGTATAACATGTCAATAACTGTTTCAAATCTTTATAAATCTAATCTTATTTAGAACTAATTTCATACTTTAAAGAAAGTTATCATATTTTTCAAACACCTTTGGCCTTCATCCAGAAATAATAATTTTTTTTTCTTCTATGATTTTAAATTTCTTCTTTATAATACTTTTTCAATATTCTCATAAATCTTTTCATATAAGAACATAAAACGAGATCTTACATTAACCTCATATATTTACAGCCTAGGTTTCATTCTTAATCAGTGAATTATAATTCTAGGTAATCAATTCTTATAAATCTTGTAAAACAAAATTTTTATTTCTTACTGTTTCTTATAAGAATAAATAAGATTTAGGCTTTACAAGACTAAACTCATAAATAGTCTTATATCAAAAACCACTTAATAACATATCCCGAGATAATTCATTTCACAAGGATCATAATTTCCTTTGTAAAACTAACATAAACTCAAAATAATAATTTAAATATCTCCTTAACATTTTATAAATCATAAATAATCACAAAAATGTTTAAGGAATGAGAAATACTTTTCATGACCCAATTACAAGCCTCAACATCTTGTTTAGTCATGTTATGCATTTTATTTAGATGCGTTCACTAATTCTATTTTCATTTGAGTCTCATACTAACCGAAGAAAATCTTCTATTTTAAAATCTCACTTCTCACTTAAGATATGCATCAATATTCTTAAAAGAAATTTTATCATACTCCCTCAATAAAAACAAATTAAATAACAATTTTTTAAAGTACCACTATTCCGAATAATACCATCAGTCAACTTATTTTGTTGTCCCTTCATTCTTATTAATCATATTTACGATAGGATATTCGTCCCCGAAATTTCTTACAGGATCCCCCTCTTCATTTACATCTTGAGGGACCCTTGAACTTAATGCATTAACTTTCATTTGAGATCTGCGTGACACATTTTTTTTTTCTAACAACATATCCAATTTAGTAATGTTCATAATATAAACAATAACATCAGCTGAACTACTCACAACAAAATCACCGCAAAATATTATGATGATTCTAATTTTTTTTTCTCTACAATCACACTATACTAATCCATTTCATTATTATGTAATGAAAAATAACTAATTCAACAAACTTATTATCCAATGGAATTATAAGTATACTTGATGGAACACCCATTTTAACTTTGCAACAGTCGTTCCGTCCTCCAAAATATATTTTACTTTATAAACTTTTCTAACTTATCCAAACATTAACACCAATTTAAATGAAATAGCAATCAAATTACACTTGTGCACAATAAAGTTATTTCTTCATTACTTTAATAATCTTGGGTTCCAAATTTCAAATTTTTAACTCTAACCTTTTTACCATTCATCCATTTTTAACTTTAGCAATCATGGTTACAAAGAGTTGACTCGTACGATTCAAATAAGGATCCAATCTTCGTGGTCCTCCTCGCTATATATCTTTTTCCACTTGAACTAGTCTGCCTAGAAAGGTTTTCCTTAACTTCTTCTCCTAACACCTATCTATGTTATTGGAGTTGTAATATCTCATCATCCAATACAAACGTCACACTACTAATTTATTACAATTCACATCTTTTCCATACACCCGCATTTCTAAGAGTGCTTTCTTTTTTACTTCTTCTGTTCCCCTTGGACACAGATAGGTATAGGAATAACGAAGAATAGTTCTTGCTAGTTTCGCTCTCTTCTTAGTAATATACAAAATATTAAAGTCCTTTACAAGAGGGTGTTACATTGATCATACTTTGTCCTTGCCATCTTCACTTCTATTTTTAACTTTAGCAATTTTCACCAATCATACCATTTTCACTTCTATTTATACTAGTCCATTGATCATACTTTGTCCTTGCCATCTTCACCCAAAGTAAAACAAAATTAAATCTCATGAAATTATTGGAATTATATCCAATTAACAAAATTTTACTTTTATTATTATTATTATTATTATTATTATTATTATTATTATTATTATTATTTTATTCTTAATTAACCCGAAGTCCATAGAATCCTAATCTAGGCTCTGCTTTGCAATGTATCGACACTTTTAAGCCTTGGTATCAATCCGTTCTTTAAAATTTGATTTTAGAAATTTTTTTGACACTAAGTATCAATACATTTTCCTTCATGTATCGATCCCTTCTCCTTACGGTATCGATCTGGGCGAATTCGTAAATAATTTTGAACTCCTTGACTTCAAAAATATCGATTCTTTTCATCACACGTATCGAAACTTTCTTCACATGTATTAAAACTTTCTTTACATGTATCGATACTGTATTCATAGATATCAATACTTTCTTTTCTGTCCCTCAATGCTATAATTATATTTTGTAACTAATTCTCTAAATTTCAAACCTTAGTTTTCCTATTAATTCGAATGTCTATATACTCAAAATTTTGAAGCATTCTTAATATCTAAGAACCTCAAATCATTACCTTATAACTTAGAGTCTACAGAACCTCAAACCTTAGCTTAGATACCACTAAATACAACACCCCCTTCCATATATAGTTACAAATACAAAGTTATTCTCACATTTCATTATAGAATACTATACTATTATTACACAAGTCCTAAATATTTACAATTAACAAAAGTTCTTATACATACAAGTCTATACATATTACACTCCTTGTCACTTAGCTAATCTATTGATTACATATATCCAAAAATTTCATATATGCTTAATAACCTTTACTTGCGTTCTTTGTCACTTCTATGTACTATTCTCTGAAAAATAAAATTTTTAAAATAAAGGGTGAGATATAATCTCAGTAAGTAAACCATGCAAGTTTTTCATATGTCGATGTAATACAAAACATAAATACTCAAATAGATCAATACATTTTCAAACCTTTCATATTTCCTTTCTTTTCAAGGCAATCATATTTGCATAAGTGGATCAATGAATTTTCAAACTATCAATTAACATAGGAATTCATTCATATTTCAAACATGTAGAGAATGGATCAGTCAGTTAGTGTCACATTCACCTACAGTGACTCGGATTCAGAACGTGATCATGTGTGCTTAAAGCGGATATTTTCATATCAGTTATAACATAAATATGCATTGCACGTTAAATAGAAACGCGCGTTGCGCGTTAAACAGAATTCTGAATAGCTCTAAAGCCTCACTTTGACATAAGACTCGGCTAAGTCAGAATAAACATTAACTAACGACTGGAGCCATAAAATCATTTTCATTAAAAAAAACATTCACACATCAACATCATTTTTCAATAATTATTTCCTGAATTTGATATTTGCATATAAAATATTCAAAATCCATAATTTTCATATTATTTTCAAACAAATACTCAGATATCATATTATTTCAAAGGCAGTAAAAATACATGCACGATATACCTACTTTTACTTTTGCTCTTGAGTATATTCCTATTCAATGAGGTGTACCTAAAATCAAATTAAAATAATCTATTTCAGTTACGTGTTAATTCTTGCCGCCACATTCCTATGACATCTATCTTTCCAAACTCAACATTTTATGAATTTCTTAAAATAGACTTATTACCATATTCACTTTATTCCCTTATTTTATATATACCTATTTGTACATACATATAAACATATATACATATATACATATATATATATATATACCTACATATATGTACCATAATAATTTTCGGAAGAAAACACATTTGGCTTAAAATTTCAGAAACTAGTTAATATTGCCGCCAATTTATTTTCCAACAACCCCAGCATTATCAAGTTTCCAAACATTCCCAAATATTTCAAACAAATTCAGCTTACTGTAATCATCGAGATTCAATTTCACTTCTACAATTACACCTTTCCAAATTCAACAATTAACATCAATTTACACACACACATATATATATTAGTACATTTCCTTCCATCCTTTCCTTCATCATTCAATTTTCCACCAATTAGTACAATATTCATTTCTAATTTTTTTCTCATTACACATTAACATTAATAACATAAATTTTACACTAATATCATAAATTCTAATAAAATTCACCCAATTTTATTAATTTATTAAGGTTCATAATTTCTTACCTATAAATTAATATTAATAACATAAATGTTACAAATGTAATAGGTGGCATGGCCTACACATGCTAATAATATTATATAATCATCAATTCTATTTATTTAAAATACCATATACACATTAACATAATACCATTTCCAATTTCCAACCTACAGTTTAACATTAATAATAAAAGTTTATCTATTTCTTATTTCTTACTACAATTTAGTACTAATAATGTTAATTTGTACATATTTATTTTCCTACTACAATTAGGCATTAAATCATGAATTTGCTCATCTTTCATTCCTACTACAGTTATACCCATGACATATACATGTTCTAATTTCCACCAATTTCCAACATCATAAACAACTTATATCAATATTCATTTCAATTCTACTAATCATAATTTAACATAAATAATATAAATTCTACTACAATCTAACTTTAACAATTCACTAAACATGTTAGACCAAAACAATACTAATTTCCTATTACAGTTTTAACATTAACAATTCACTAAACTTACTATACCAATATAATAAAACACTAATTAAAAGCAAGCTTACTACACCAAAATAATAAAACATTAATTAAAAGCAACTTAAAACTCACCAATTCCTTCTTTATTCATTTTCTCTCCCTTTTCCTTTTCCTACAATCCTTCTCCCTTCTTTAATTTTTTTTGCCTTATACGTATGCCTTGTTTTGCATTTCCAATTTGAAAAACATCCATCATTTGATTAATTTAATTACTTAAAAAAATACATGGATGGCTTGGATGAGCTTAACAAATCCAATGGACCACATTTAACTACTTAATTTTTCTCTAAGTAACATCAAATAATGATTAATTTAATTACCTAAAACACATGGATGGTTAGGATTAATTCACCCAATCTAATGGCCCTCCTTTTGCCACCCAATTTTCCACTAACTTAGCTTTAATATTTATCCTTATCCAATTTATAAAACAAGCTTAAAATTGTGACAAGTGGATGACTTAGACTAAAACAAATGGATGGTTAGGATTATGTAGAGAATTTTAGCCGAACATAATATTTTATTCATTTGTTTATTTGTTTTATTTTTATTATATATGTATATATATATATTTTAAACTTGGGCCTAACTTAATAAATTGGCTCAATATATATATATATATACCTAATATATAGCCCAATTAATTATATTCTTATTCCAAAACTAAAATTTCAAAAATAAGCTTGTTGATAATGAAACCCCAATTCCACCCTTCATGGCTACATTTTTTTTATTTTTCAAAAATACCCTTATAGGTTTACTTTATATCATTTCTTAAAATTCTAACACTTAATACTCTATAAAAACGTATTTAAAATCATGGTAATGGTAATAATCATTTAAATAGGTATATTATATCCTACGTTGTTTCCATGTCAACTAAACATACGTAAATTCGATTAATTTCTCTTACATTCATAATATTATGTTGTAAACATATCATGAATGTAAATTCTAATGTACTTAGATAATATTAAGGTTATGAGTTCTACAAAAAATTTCGAGTGTTACATATATAGTTTAATATTGGTCATATATAGAAAAGGCAAAATGAAAGGATATTATTATTTCCATGTGATAGAAATATAAATGTATATATTTTTATTATGTTGAAAAGTATGAAAAATCAAAATAAAAGGCTTTTAATGTTTTTTCATTCATTTTTTCCATGTGAGATATAAGCAATTAGTTTTAACTTTTCTTTCAACATTTTGCTTGGTTCATCCAAATAAGAAAACAAAGGGAAAATTTTTCTTTCATAATTTTTTTATGGAAGAAAAATGTTTCTTCAAGCTTCCAAAAGTTTATGAAGGTGTAGATTGAAGAAGTTATATGTCTTTGTAACTCATCTTTCTCAACTTAAAGCTTAGAAAAGGTAAATATTCAAAAACCTGACATTTACACATATATGTTGATATATAAAATAAAACTTAAATTAATACATATTTTAGGCCATAGAATCCTACAATAACTCATTTGTTTAGAACCTTGAAAATATATCCATCTACTCGCTTTTCATAATATTTACTTTTCAAATATTTGTTCAAACTATCTTCCAAAAAATAAACCATAAAAATGTTCATTTCAATAGATTTTTCTAAAACATTCATAAATAAAATATTTTATATAAATAACATTTCGAAATTAAAATATCCACTCACTGGTATGGTTTGGTCAGATCAAACCAACACACAACCAGTGGTTCCTTAGGCCGACGATCTACATGGGACATATTTCCATCATAATTATAATCATAATAGAATAAGTCATTAACCACACTATACATGTATCCCTCACTTCACATTAAAGCAAGCTGATTTAATTCACTACATAATTCACCTTGAAATTTTCCCAAGTTAATTTACAAATTTACATTCTGATTGTCTTAAATGATTTTCCTAACCCAAGAGTGATTTAATTTGTGATGCCCTAAAATGGTCCAAATATCTCAATCTACATTTTTGTCAACATATTTTATTGTAAGTCTAGTTTTTACTGTATTTTACGGATTTAAATTTCACCCTCCAATGCTCAAGTTACAACCTTTTTTCTACACATGACTTGGCAAAATAGTGTATGGGGGTAAAATAGGGCAGCAACTTTCGATAATTTTTACGAACTCATTTCTATTCCGATCGACCTAAATTTTGGATATGTTATCTCTTCATGTATCTAGTTTACATCAAATTTTACAACGCTAAAAACTGATGTCGAAAATCCTATTTCATTTTAGGTTTTTCACCTGCTACTCAGAAAGGTTCAACAACCCAACACACACCACAAGGAAGCCAAGTTCTAACTTTTATTGGGAACTCATCCCTTTACAAAAAATTTCTAAATTTTTAGTATGTTACTTGCAATTGTGTCTAGTTTCTCTAGAATTTTACAATGTATTAATTGGATATCTATAACTTATTTTATGAGCCAAATACTGAGCTTAAGTTAGGATTTCAGCAACTATCTGAATTTTCTATTAATTAATATCCACACAATTTACACCCAACTTTCTTCACTTCTTCCCTAACCCAAATCAACCATAAAAATAACACAATAATACACTCAACTTTCAAATTTTCCAGCAATAAAACACAACCAACAGTGCCATATGAGAGTATACCCACTACCATTTATGCATATATATATAAATATATATATATACCTATCATTCGTTGCCTATTATTTTTCAAAGTCCATCAACTATATCTTTCATACATCCCCTACATATACATCATTACAGACCAATTTCATATCGTTTAATCATTAAAGCACTACTAATAATGAAATTCGTGCATTGTTCATAGCCTTTTCATAAACAACACTTCAAATCTTATACCAAACCAACACAAAATCAACACCCTTTTTACACCCAACAAGCCACAACATAAAATTTTCCACATGAAACACATAACAAACTCATCACTATTTCATTCAAGATTTTCAGCATTTAAAATAAGGTTAGAAGTTCCATACCTTGCTGAAACAAAGCCTCTTCTTAGCTCATCTTTCTCGTTCAAGCTTCATTCTCTCTTTATTTTGACCATTTCTTCCTCTTCACCATTTCTGTTCATCTTCTTCCCTCTTGTCTTCGTCTCCCTTTTTACCTATAACTGAATTTTCATTTTCCCTCACTAAAATTTAAACTTTCTCTCCTTCACTTCCTTGCCTCCCTTCCATTTTGCTAGGCCACTTCTTCTCCCTTGGCCAAATTTCTCTCATTCTCCCCTATTTGCTTCTTACATTTTCTTCGGTCTCATCTTTGCTAGATACATATAGAGTCTTCTAGTCCTATCTCATGGTTTCATTAAAGAATAAAACATAAAAATCAAATAATTTTTCCATTACTTAAATTTTTAACACATGGGTCGGATCTTCACTTGGGCTTATACTAAATATAAATTTGGGCTAAGCTATTTAAATCTTAATTGAGCTTATTCTAAATAAAGAAAATTGGGTTTGGTTTATGTTTTCATGTCTATTATATATATATATATATATATATATATTACTTGGCTCAAAATTAAATAATCTTATTAAATTAAATTTCAAAACTTATTTTCACCATGTAATTTCCTACAACACCAACACTTAATGAAATTAATGTTTTATCAACATATTAAAAATCTTGAAAATACTAATAATAATAATCACATACTTTGGTATATATTACAATTTATACCCCCCAAATTTCGGGTTAATTATGCATCCGTAACCTCGATTTATTTTTCTCATAACTTATGTCAAAAACTTGTTTTTAATTTAAAATTTAATATATATCAAAATTACGGGTTCTACAATAACCATTACTATCATGAAATCATCAAACTTCATATTCCATTACATTAGAGACTGCTTCAGTCCATATAGGGATTATTTTAAGTAAACACACATAGTTTTTTGTCCCAACTTCACAGAATCCATCAGGTTGTACCATATAAATTTCTTCATCCAAGTTGCCATGCAAGAAGGCTATTTTTACATCCAATTGCTCCAATTCTAAATCAAAGACTTAGACTAATGCCAACAAGATTCTTACTGAATTGTGTCTTACCACAGGTGAGAATACCTCTCCAAAATACACACCTTCTTTTTATATGAATCCTTCGACTAGCAATCTGCCTTTATATTTATTTGATCGTAAACCTATTACATCCTCCTTCTTTTTAAACAACCATTTGTGCCTTATAATATTCCTGCTTTGTGGTTTCAGAACAAGTAACCAAGTTTTGTTCTTCTTTAAGGAGTTCATTTCTTCTTCCATAGCTTAATGCCAATTTTGAGATTCTTTGACATTTAGAGCTTCCGCAACTGAGTTTAGTTATAGATTATTGATTACATCAGTTGTAAGGTGTCATGCCTCGAACCTGGGGTCCACTCGAGACAATCGCCACTGACCCTCATGATATATCCTCATACTTGGAATGTATCAAAAGAGCCTGTAAGGTTTTCCTATCAATCATTAAACCCTAAAAACAGTTTATAAAATAATAGTTCTCATCCATGGGATCATCATAAAAGAATTGATCATCCATTATTAATTTATCCATAACAAATATCCAATAATAAAACAACATTATAGAAATTATTTTCCATTCATGAATTAAATATAAAAAGTATTTGTATGTTTTCGATGATGACTAAGTGTATCAGAATGTCAAGTTAATATGTAACGATAAAATGAAGTTAAACTTGTTGAGAATCAAGTAATGTGTGTATGAATATGCTTGTAATCAATCTTAACAAATCTCTATAAAAATGCCTTTAAAATTTAACATGATCAATATATTGAAGCAAGAGATCGATACATCTGGTAAACGGATCGATATTATTGGAGAACAGATTGATACATTTGAAGTAAGTCAATACAAGGAAATAAAGAGATCGATATATGCTAAGGCAAAAGCATTAGTTGAAATCCTTAAGTAAAATAGATCGATACTTGAAGAAAGGAAATCAATACCTTACCATTCTAGAGAGTTCCAAAATATTTATAAGGCAAACCAGATTAATACATAAATTCAAAGAGATGGATACCTTGCTATTTTAGTGAGTTGTAAAATATTTACAAGGTAGACTAGATCGATACATTGTCATTCCAAAGAGTTGCAAAATATTTATGAGGCAAACCAGATCGATTCATTCATTAAACTTTTGGTTCTGAAAATTTTTTTGACACTAAGCATCGATACATTTACCTTTATATATCGATCTCTTCTCCTTAAAGTATTGATTGGGCGAGTTTATAAATAATTTTGAACTCTCTTACTCGAAAAGTATTGATACTTCCTTTACATGTATTAATGTTTTCTTCACATGTATCAATACTGTATTTATATGCATCAATACTTTATTCACATGTATATATTGATACTTTATTCACATGTATCGATACTATATTCACACGTATCAACACTTTCTTCTCTGTCTCGCATTGCCATAATTATATTTTCTTATTTATTCTTTAAATTAAAAACCTTGATTTCCCTATTAATCCAAATGTTTAAAAACTCAAATTTTTCAGTCATTTCTAATAACTATGAACTTTAAATCATTATTAGATCATTTAAAGTCTACAGAACCTCAAACCTTAGCTTTAATACCACTCTTGTAACACCCCATTCTCATATTTATTCAATCAATTATTATTACATAATACTACATCATTTCATACAAAAAGTGTTACTATTACATAATTCTTAAATGTCTACAATTTATAAATTTCTTACACGTACAAAGAGTTATCTATATAACTAGTTCTCAAACTTATAATTACTCTATTAATTACACATATAACCAAGATTTTCATCTATACCTAACTAACCTTGCACGCATCATTTGTCACTTTTACGTACTATTCTCTGAAAAATAAAATTTTTACAATAAAGAGTGAGATAACATTTCAGTAAGTAAACCATGTAAGTTTTTTATATGTCGATATGATATAAAATATAAATGCTCAAATAGATCAATACATTTTCAAATCTTTTATATTTCTTTTCTTGTTAAATCAATCATATTTGTACAATTGGATCAATGAATTTTCAAACTACCAATTAATACAGAAATTCATTTATATTTCAAATATTTTCAGAATGGCTCAATCGGTTAATGTCACTTGCACCCACGGTGACCCGAATTCAGAATGTGATCACGTGTAATCAATTCCAACAGAAACATGCATTGCACGTTAAACAGAAACGCGGATTGCGCGTTAAACAGAATTCTGAATAGCTCAGAATAAACATTAACCAACAACTAGAGTCATAAAATTATTTTCATTCAGTAACATTTACACATCGACATCATTTCCACAATCATTTCATACATACGATATTGGCATATCAAACAATAAAATTCGTCATTTTCAATTTTCATTTCATAAAAACAATCTCAACATACCAAAACATTAAAATTCACAATTTTTAGCATAACATTGAATATCGCATGATTTTCGAAAACATTAAAAATGCATGCACGATTTACTTACAACAATGAGAGGGTAACTACTCCCACTAATGATCCTCCCACCTAAACTAATCTTTCTTTTGGATTCTCGTAACTTAATACTACAAATATATAAATCATATTTTCTACTATTTAATAAAACAATGTAAATATTTTAGATGCGATATTCGTGTAATTAGTGTCAAAATTTCCTTAGTTTTACCCTTGTCACAAAATTTAACTAACTAAATCATTTATCCGATTTTCAACAATGATTTCTATTACTAATTAATGCTAATTCATGTTTCTGTCTGCCCTAAAATTATATATTTTCGCCTGAGTAAACAAATACAATTTTTATTTTAATACTATAGCAAAAATACTATTTACGTGCGGACACTGTAGCATAAACTGCTCATACGAGGGGGGGGGAGAGGGAGGTTACTGTAGCTAATCACTGTTCATATCGGATTTACGGTGTAGATTAAAGTTACTGTACAAACAGTTTACTGTGCAGATTAAAATTACTGTAGCAATATTTAAAAATATTGTAGCACCTTCAAAATCACTGTTCATCTAAGAGAAAAACACACCAATTTCTTCCTACAAACACCTCAATCAATGCTAAATCAATCCAATTCTATATTTCCTACTTCAATTCAACTCAATTTAACCTTTTCTATTTAGAATTTAATAGAATTTATTTAAATAAATAGTAACTAAATTCTTAATTAACTATAAAAATCCAAAATTCAAGTTTTTATTGGGTTATAAAGCTTACCGGTAACTGAAATTTGAAAGAAAAACGCTAGAATTTAAAGTAATTTGGCCAAAATTTGAGAAGGAAAAGGGAGAGTAAGGTTATCTTTCTTTAAAATGAAATAGCCAAATGGCTACTGAAATAGGAAGAAGATGGGCAAAATGAGATATATGGTGAGATGTAAAATATAAATTAGGCCCCATGTTCTTTTTAATATTTTAAATATAGTCTAAAACTTTTAGAAAATTTCATTTTAGTCATTTTAAAAAAATTTTAAAATAACATTCAATGTTTCAGAATCTTTACAATTAAGTCCAAAATTAATCCAAATATTATTTCCTTAATCTAAAACTCACTTATAACTCAATTTTATAATATTAATTTTGGACCTAAACAAATAACAATATTTTGAGTCTAAAATTCAATTATTTACCTAAAAATTACAAGTTACATGAAATTTTAATTAATCAAATAATATCAAATTATTCGATTAAATTTTCTATATACTGCAGATACTACAGTTATAAATTTCTATAATTGCGGGCGTTACAAATTTATTCAAGAAAAAGGAATAGACTATGATGAAATATATGCTCCCGTAGCTAGATTAGAAGTCATTATAGTTCTCTTAGCTTTTGCATGTTATAAAAACTTCAAACTCTATCAATTGGATGTTAAAAGTGCATTTTTAAATGGTTTTATAAACGAAGAAGTTTATGTAGAAGAACCTTCTGGTTTTGAGAACTATAAATTTCGAAATCATGTCTATAAATTCACTAAGGCACTCTATGGTTTAAAATAAGTACCTAGAGTTGAGTACGAAAGACTTAGTGAATTTTTGCTAAAGTACAATTTTGTAAGAGGAAATGTTGATACTACACTTTTTATTAAAACCAAAGATAATGATATTTTATTAGTTCAAATTTATGTTGATGATATCATCTTTGGAAGCACAAATGAGTTCTTATGCATTGAATTTTCAAAACTTATGAAGGTGAATTTTAAATGAGCATAATAGGAGAACTAAATTTCTTCTTAAGACTTCAAATTAAACAAATAAATGATAAAATTTATATCTCTCAATCAAAATACATCAAAGAATTGTTAAGAAAATTTGACATGATAGAGGGCAAATCCATTCAAACTCCTATGAGTACTTTTATTTTATTAGATAGGGATAAAATAGGAAAGAATGTAGATCAAAAATTATATAGAGGCATGATAGAATCACTACTTTACTTGATTGCCTCTAGATCCGACATTCTCTATAGAGAATGTGTATGTGCTAAGTTTCAATCCAATCCCAAGGAATCACACATTGTAGTGGTAAAACAAATTTTTAGGCACTTAAGAGCCACACCAAACTTAGGATTATTTTATCCAAAGGATGGTGAGTTTAGCTTGAAAAGCTATTTGGATACCGACTATAGAGGATGCAAAGTAGAGAGGAAAAGTACAAGTGGTACTTACTACTTCCTTGGAAATGCATTAGTATTTTGGCTTAGCAAGAAACAAAACACGGTTACACTTTCCCTTACTAAAGCCGAATACATATCTATAGGCAGTTGTTGTGTATAAATATTATGAATTAAATGTCAATTGCAAGATTATGAATTAAATCTTAGTCAAACTCTAATTGTATGTGATAACACAAGTGCCATAAACTTGATTAAAAATCATGTTCATCACTCTAGAACTAAACACATAGAAATCCATCACCACTTCATTAGAGACCATGTTAGTAAAGGAGATGTTTACCTAGAATATGTAAACACAAATCTTTAATTAACTGACATCTTTATTAAGCCACGTTTATCACAAAGTATCAATACAATGAAAACAGATCGGTATATCTTTGAGATAGTGTCGATACCCTTTTATATTCTGACCTAGAACTGACATAACTCATAAATATATTGATACTAAAATTCACTCTCAGTATATACCGATATATTCCTTTTTTGAATCGATACTTTTACTCTAATCAATGGGATAGCCACTTATAAATTGTAAAATTCAAAGAATCCATTATTAATGGCCAAACTTAAATGCGCATTAAAAAACATGCTCAAACATCGAATTCTATTCATTTTCCAGCTAGTATGTATCGATACATTCATTACCAAGTATCAAAACTCATACATTTAAATGCAAACGTATCAATACCTTTTCAAGAAGATCGATATCTCTTCCCATATTCAAAAAATGGATCGATACTTTAATTAAAAGTATCGATACCTTTACACAATTTTGACATTCAAATAAGGCTAAACCCAAAAAGTTTTTCTCTCTCAGTCTAAACCCTAGCCTTCTGAAATCAAACATTCTAGCTCTCTGAATCTCTTAAACCCTCTTAGCACAAACTCGAAAATGCTTGAGTGTAACATCCCCCAAACTCAAGATGTTACCAGTAGGTGATAGGTCCGCCCTGTCACCTTAAGCTTTACACAACCTGTTGTATATGCAATTTCAATCAGACTCATATCAAGTATATATATATATATTAGGGCATCATAATACCGCTACTAATCACATATACATATACACAATCCCAAATGACACCATGTATCACAAAATAACACTAATTGTACACATGTCAGTTTATATACATGCTATCCCAGCAATATGTGCTACATAATATACAAAATACAAAGTAAAACAACTGATCTTTATTCAAAATGGACCTGACATAGTGGTGACTGCGACTGATGACCCATCCTCTAAATCGTGTCTTCAAGTCAGCCTATCTACTCACCAAGTTATCAAATCCTACAAAACCTAAAAAAGGGAGGGGGGTGAGTCCTACTTAACTTAGTGAATGGATGTAGACATTAGATCATATATCATTTTTAGGTTTACATTCATAGTTTAGCATTAAACACATAATGTTATATAATAATCCTTTCACGCACAAGAGAATTTTGCATAGCAACATATATCACACATTTCACAATATTTTATAATATGCTAATATTTAAGGGTGTTACGTATCGTCGTTCCCCTTGACACTAAGAAATAATGGTGCTTAGGGGCGTTACGTATCGTCGTCCCCCCAAATATGGAAATAACTTACAGGTACTCTTGGAGCGTTACATATCGCTGTCCCCCAAGTTATAATTCAGTTACTAGAGGTGTTACATATTGCTATCCTCCTGTCACAACACAATCATCATACATAAATAATTTACATAATTCAACATCTCAATCTTTCATTTTGTATCATCACGTAATATATTCATAAATATATATATATATAGGTAACAATCGTCACTTGCAGCCATTATCTTGTCAAACACACGATAACCTCATTCCTTTTGGCATTATTTATCACACAACAAATCATATGTAACCAAATTATTATGTTAATCAAATTCAAGCAAAAATTTAGTATTTATTCCTCATACATACTTGCATCTTTGTCTTATGCATAGACATAAATAAATCATTACATATCACTACTATTTATTATTATATAGCATAATTATCTAGGTGCATCTCAACACAACTTAGTATGATTTAAATTGCATGTACATCATACATGATTTCAATACTCATTTCAAGTAAAAACATACATAAATACACAAACAAGCACCCACTCACCATAGTAATTGTGGTGTATTCGTACTATCGTGGCATCGGCAGATGGTCGGCTTAACGATCTAAAATATATATATATATATATATTATTGTATTAGATTCATTTTTTTATATAACTAAATAGATATATAAGCATGCTATGCATGAAACTTGCCCTTCCCCTCACAAAACTAGATCAAACTTGCCTAGTTCGAGCACTCGCATAATGCATTCTACAAATTGACAATTTTCAATATTGCGGTGCATTACACAGGGAAGGTATTTCATTCTAAGTTTCGCAGGATACATTCTACTATGTGTCTAGTTTCTATCATTTTTTGCAGATTCACATTTTGACTCCGAATGCCCAAGTTATAGCAGTTTTTTGCCACCTTACTCAGTGTAGTTAGCCGTGAACCTTCGACAGAACAGTTAGGTTCAAATAATAAACTGTACTGACTTGGTGAACATCATGACCTGATTTTTGGATATGTTATGCCCTTATATGTCTAGTTTTCATAAGATTTTACAGTTTTCAATTTGAGGTGAAAACTCCCGGAATCCCAATTTTATCGTACCCTAAGCAGAAATTGCTACAGCCTACACTCATGCGTTTTGCTCGCGATACACCCCTTTCGGCACTCTGCTCACATGCCCTACCCTAAATAAATCTTACGACACTCTTATATATCAATTTTATCAACTCAAATCATCATTCACTTGAACACACAACTGCAACCTACCGGCGTCGTAAGTTTGTGTTCCCGATTTTTAGCAATATCTCACCACTTGCATCTACACTTCGCAAGCTTATTGACCACATTTCGTACATCAAATTTTCACAATATAATCACAATTATGCATATTCACATACTGCCACCATCTACCTTATGCATATCAAATCATTTTAAC
>JAXCLQ010048317.1:0-19711 GCA_035584115.1 Cedrela odorata | reverse complement strand
GCAGTGATTTCACAGCAAACCACCAGAACGCGTGCACCTGCATTGTTTTCTGCGATATCTTTGGCCACTCTTAGCACAGTCCCACCTCCATAACAGCCTGGTAAATACAGCATGAGTCGATTAACCAACGGTGGTAGAGCAAGAAGCTTGGCCAGCTGATAGTCCGCACCGGGCATGTGTACGCCTGAGTGTGCACAAAACACAAGGTGTGTGATATTTGATTTGGGTTGCCCCACTTTTTAATGGCTTCTAATGCTGTTTTTTCACCAAGTTTTGGCACCTCATTGATCACTATGTCCTGGCGCTCGTTGAGAGAAGGAGCCATGTACGTACCAATGTTTGGGTTCGCTTTTATCATCTCTTCAGTCAAGTGCATGTAACGTTTTCTGATCATTGATTTTTGACCTGCAAGTTTTATATTAAACATATATAAAGTTGTTAGAAGTGACATGCACTAATGAGCTTATGATATAGTTATGTAATTCAAGTGAAATAGTCGTATAAATTCTGAGTTTGTTGCATGTAATTTAAGAATCAGAATTTTTTCATGATTTTAACGGTCTTTCAAACGACATTTTAAACTACCATGCATCACTCCATACATATATTTCTCTGTAAGAACAATTGAAATCGTGTAATCAAAATACATGCATCATCCAATCTAACTTACATATGCGTTTGAACTTCTCCTTGAGCTGCTTCATGTGATCGCTGTTGGTGACCCTAAAAAAATAATCAGGATAATCATCCTGGTAGAAACAATTACTAGGAGTTGCAGTGGCGATCGCCAACACATTTGCTGGACCATGAGCTCTTTGTGCATTACCAATTTCCTCGACTGATGATGCGATTGGTTCTTTCAATTTGTTAGAATTGAAGGAATTAATGCACAAGAGTTATAAGGGGAAGAGAGTATGCATACTTTTATATAGATGGAGCTCAATATAGCTGTATATTTTATATATGATTGCCTGCGTTTACAAGGACGCTGTGGTTATAATTATTGAGTAATAATATTAAAAAATAAAAAAATTATCATTCCATAAGTAAAGACGTGGGTATTCATTCTATATAATATATCATCTCCATTAATGTCTATGACTCAAAACTTTATGGTATATGATTGGCAGAATAAGGGGCAACTTTCTATTTTTCTGAATCTTTTTTAGGGTTGTAAACGCTATTAAATTAAAAATTAAATGAAAAATTAAAAATTTCGACACCAAATCCAAACCCATGTATTAATTATCAATTATCGGCTTGTGTTAGATGTATGCATATGATATATTATCCACACCTACATGGATATATCATCTAACCTTTTGTTTGCTTATGACGATATGATTACTAAGTATCAATTTTATAATATATTGTCCTCTCTGTATTGTTTAAATTCTTGACATTTTCAATTATTCGCATGTGAATTAAATTGTTGAGACAATCGCATAGCATCTCGTGATTACCATAACCGGCTGTATACGAAATGTAGTTGCTGTTCAAAGGATTAAACACTAAAACAAATAACTATTCCATAAATAATTAAGCATCAAATTTGGATTTTATGTGTCGGCATTCATTTTTTAATAGTGGTCTTTGATAACGTTCTTATAATAATAAAGAAAAATACGTTATATGTAATGTTTCAATTATGTGCGCAGCTTGAAAACTCGAACATGAAAGTTCAAACTCTAACTTAAAATTTTAATCCAAGAAGATTGAATTTTTTTATAAAAAAAAGTATAAAATATAAATTTTAATTAACTTTTAGTTGAAGATTTGCCTCTTTTTAGTTGAAAAAAAAAAAGTTTGTACGAAGAACATTTTATGAGACTTTTTGTACTTAAAAATTAGGACATTAAACATTAAAAAAATCAATTTTTCTATGTCATAAAACTAATTTTGTTAATATAATGGGGGCTGACCATGAACTTTCAGAAGTTCAAACTTAAATTTTCTTGAATAGATACTTAGCCAACTCACTCGCATCTATATATATTTTTTGTATCATGATTCTCATAATCATATAATTATGTTTCTTTCCGTTCTTCAAACCAAACATAGTCTTAGAGTAATGTTTAAATATTCGAGGTACTATAAATTTTTTAATTCATAATTATTGTGAAATAAATTTAAGTAGGTAATTAGTACATATTAATTATAAAATAAATTAAATATTTATAAAATATTTTAATTATTTATTTTTAAAATTAAACAGAATCACAATAGTTACAAACATATTTATAATAAAAAAAATTAATTAAAAAATAGGGTGATATATTTGGACTTTCAATTCTAGTTAAGGAGATAAAAAGAAATTAATATTCACTTCTATTTAGTTTTAATGTCCATTAAATAAAATTATGTTGGGAGGAACTACGCACATTACATGTTATATAATTTTAAATTAAAAAAATTCAAAACACAATATTACTCTGTAATATCTCGTGCTTCTGTGGGCATTATTGAAATCAAGCAAAATTAGAACTGAGTAGGCTCAAGTGTATAAGTAAATTTTGAGTCCAATGATGTATTTAAGCTCATGAATTATTTTTTAGGTCCAAGAATATAAATTTAACCTATTTATTTTCTTAAAATCCTAGCCATCTATTCTGCTTTTAATCTTAGCTCTCTATTTGTTTATTGTGTTGGCTTAATTTTGGCAATATATTAAATTAAATAATTTAGTTTATTTTTGGCCAAGTAAAGTAAACACAAGTTGGTAAAATCTTAGCTATTGAATTTCAAGTTTTAATCTAGGCCATTAATTAAACTAATGCATTATTAAATAATTAAAATGTTGATTTTTAATTTAAGAAAAGAAGAGTTGAAATGGTGAGAAGTAGAAGGGAGAAGGAGGAAATGACCAAAGAGGAAAAAGGAAGAAAGAAAGAAAGGAAGAAAAAAAATAAAGAAAATGAAGGGAAAATGGAGAATATGTAAGTTTGTTCTATGGATTTTGGTTTATAAAATTTTGTGTTGATTTGTTTATTATGTTGTGATCTTAAAATTTTATGTTAGGGTATAATTAAGTTATTGGTTTATGGGTTAATGTTGTGTATATTAAAGATGATGATGAAGGTTAAATTGAGAATTTTAGTACAATAGGAGCAATTATGTATTTAATTACATTTCTAATACTTATTAATTATGATTGAAGCATTATGAATGATTCCATTATAATTTATGAACCATGTTTATATTGAATTATATTATATTATACTCGAAATTGATGTTCACTGAAACAATGTCCTTTCATGTGGACATAAGTTGAGTTCTAAAACTCCAAATGAGGCACTGTAAAAAGATATAAAAACTAAAAATATAGAGGCATGACATATCCAAGCTTCAGTTTCATAACTTTTTGGATGAGTTCACAGTAAAACTAATAATGTGGCTGTTCTGTGCAACCCTGTTATGAATATTAAGTTAGGCCTTTTGTACCATATCTATATTCGTTTAATCCAAATTTTGTCAAATCATGAGTAATGTTAGTTATATAGCTCTAAATTCAGAATATATTCGAGCATGTTTAATATTTGTATGCATTAGTTTATAAATGTTATTATTTTGATTCCTCTGACGATATTTAGTAATATCACGTTATAGATACTCCGAGGGAGAGACAGTCTAACTCTCATTGATCCAGACATTATTCAAATAGTAATCGTAAGACTGAGTAGAATACTTATACTTTATTTATTCATAGTTTTCTTTTTTAATGTTTATAATTATGTATATGATTTTGATATGAAATTCTTATTTATGATATATATATATATATATATATATATATGATTGCATGCTTGTGTGCATACTTCAAAGTTGATCCATGAACCCAAATATGATCGTTTCTCTGCCTAATTAAGCGTGTAGCCTTGGGTATGGACTATCCCTCTATCCGATCAAGTGCATAATCCTAAACATGAAATAGATAAAGATGTATGAGCATAATATATATATATATATATTTATATTTATATTTATATATATATATATTTATATGTATGAGTAATAAAACAGATAAATGATTTTATTGAAAAATTTTCTTTCCACTTACTAAGTCTTTTAAAGAGTTACTCTTCTTCTCACTTCAGTTTTGTAAGTTCTTTGTATAATCCAAATGTATAATAGTTTTCCTCAAGTGTAAGCTAGTGAATCAAGATATAAACATGCAGTCACTAGGGGTTTTTGGGTTCATGTAAGCATAGTTGTATTTGGTTTGAGCATTACAGCCCTAATTTGTGTTTTATGAATCAGTAATCATGTATATGTATTTGATGATGGTTGGTATATATGTATGTCATGAACATAGAGCTCTTTAGCAATTTCTAATGAACCAAGTCCATTTTAGTGTATTATAATTATGTGTTGATTTGGGTAAAGTCTCATATATATATTTGATTAATCTATATATAACATGTTATAAAGTTTATGTCCTAAGGTTGAGTGATAATATAAGGCTGAAGAAGACAAGTTATCCTTGTTTTCTGCTGGTCACATTCCAAAAATTCTAAGATGTGACATACTCTAAGGTTTCGTTTAATATGAATGTGTTGTGATTTTAATTAAAGTTACAATTGTTTTGATATAAAAATACGAGATATTAAAAATTAGTATAAAAAAAAAGTGAATTTTACTAAAATTGATATTACTAAATATTTTTCCCGCTTTTACATTTAAGCACCATAATTCTAAATAAAATTTGAATACTAAGAAAATACATGTTGATTTTCTTAATTTTTATTGTTAAATGCACCCATAAAATTTCGTGACTTTGAAATATAATTAAACTTTATTTCTCATTTGTTATTGAGGTGCTATGATTTTGAAATAAAAATAGTAATAAAAAATATATAACTCAATATAATTGACTTCTTAATCTTAATGATATATATTTGTACAATTATTTTAAAAGTACATTAATAAAATGGTATTTTCAATGAACAACAAATATGTTTAAGAAAACAAAAATTAAATAATAAGAATCAAGATTTTCTCTTGATCTTTTTTATTTTTGATTTTAAACAAATGTTGTCAGGTGTCATAATTAATAATAAATAGCTCATATTATATTTTAATAAAATTTATAAATTAATTTTATATTTTACAATATAAATTAAAAAGATTGAGTGTAATTTAACTTATTCATTATTATTAATTATAGCATATCTTAATATATGCTTAAATTAACGGTTAAGCATAGAAAGTACCATTATCCTAGAACAATTGTGCAACTTTTTCTTAATCCCCTTGTTATTTATGCCAGGTCCAAAGTCCAAACCCAAGCAGAACTCCCCAATTCAGTCCATCTCCAGCTGTTGTTCTGCCTTCTTTGAAAGATTTCTTCCTAATTTCATCCAAGACAAGCAACACACAAGCACTAGCTACATTTCCATACTCAGCTAGCAGATGCCTGGTCACATCAAGTTAATCTTCTTCTAGTGCAATTTTCCCTTGAATCCCATCAAGAATTGCACGCCCACCAGCATGAACGACCCAAAACAACGAGTTCCAATCTTTAAGGGTAACTCCAATTGACCTAAACACTGCACCAAGACTCTTCTCAAAATGAGCTGAAACAACATCAGACACCTCATCTGATAAATAAACAGACCAATTTCACCAAAGACTCCTTCCACATCATGCTCTGAATTGGGGATCCTTCTCTGCCTGGCACAAGCAAGCTGAAATATTGGATGTTCAACAGATAAATCTGGGTCTGCACCAATGATCACAGCCACTGCACCATCGTCAAAAAGTGAATGCCCGACGAGGCAACCCAGTTGGTTTTCTTCCGGGGCATGAAAGTCATAACAGTGATTTCTGCGCACACCACCAGCACGCGTGCACCTGCGTTGTTTTCTGCAATATCTTTGCCCACTCTTAGCACAGTCCCACCTCCGTAACAGTCCTGTAGGTATAACATGAACCGATTAACGGTTGGTGGGAGATCAAGGAGCTTGGCTAGACGATAGTCTGCACGGGCATGTGTACACCTGAGGTTGTGCAGAATACCAGGTGTGTGATCCTTGATTTGTGTTGACCCCACACTTAAAATGGCTTCCAACGCTGCTCTGTCACCAAGTTTTGGTACCTCTTCAATCACAATTTCTTGGTGTTCATCGAGAGAAGGAGCCTCGTAGGTTCTTATGTTAGCTTCTCTTTCAGTAGGGTTCAGTCAAGTGCAGGTAACGTTGCCCAATCATCGTCTTTTGACCTGCAAGATTTTTATTTAACATACAAAGTTCATTTTATTGAAATGCATGGTTGTTCTTCATTTCAATAGAAAAAACATGCAACTTGATTACACGGTCGTTGTAAGATTGGTGGGTAAATGAAAGATGCCAACAAAAACGGAAGCAAAATGTATTCTACATATCGCCGTCACTTGATCATGCATAACACAACTATTGTGGGTTGCTTCATCCAATCGTTATAAAATAAACATAACATGACGCTTTTAATTAAAAATTCTTCAGTAACAGTTAACATATGCCTGCTTACGAATGCGTTCGAACTTCTCCAGAAGCTCAGTCTTGTGCTCAAAGTTGGTAATCCTAAAAAAGGTAAAGTTTTGAGAATATAATTCAAAGCCTAAGTAAAATCGAATGAGCCATGAGTTCATAACATAACTTTACGAAGAATAGAGAAATATTCTAAGACCTGGTCCGATGTAAGAAAAAGTATTCAAGGAATAACAAGGATATCAGGAGTAGTAAAAGTCGAAATCTCTAAGGTTACGTTAAAGATCTTGGATCAGAATCTCATTTCGAGACCACCTTATAAATATCTCAGCCTTACAAGAATTTTAGTCACAGCTTATAAAGTCTCAACCATGGCTTATAACGATCTCAGCCACAGTTTATAAAAGTCTCAGACATGTAATATTTGAGCTCATCTTAGATGAATAAAGAAGTCTCAAACAAAGACTTCCGAGACCTCAATACAATTACGTATGTATGAAGGATTCATTTCTTTCCTAAATTCTCTCCGGATTATTCCATAATAAGAATTCTTAGCCTGGTAGACATACATTACAAGAAAGGCTCAAATTCCATAAAATCTGGAAAATCGATGTTTACAAAATAGAATTTCTATGATTCTTAAAATCTAAATACAACTGGGATTATTATTTCTAGATTTTATAGAATTCTATCAAGTTTGAAAGACTCACACCTATAAAAGGAGGTTAATAGCTACTAGGTACGCATAATGATAAAACTCGGTTAGAAAAAACTTATATTCTCCTAAGTTCTCTTTCTCTTTCATATTACAAATATTATAAAGTAAAATTCTGACTTAAACATCGGAGAGTTTTCGTCAGACAACCGGCTTTTTACCCCATAGCCTTTGATTGTCCCCATAGCCTTTGATTGTGAGAACGCGCAGATAGAAACTAGCAGACAAGAAAAGAGGAAGAAGATTGTTGATAGTGCACGGAGTTCAATTAAGAATTTTTACCCCATAACCTTTGATTATGAGCGCAAGTAGAAGTTAGCAGACAAGAAAAGAAAAAGAAGATTGTTGATAGTGTACGGAGTCCAATTGAAAGATTTTTACTGCATCAATAGTAAGGATAGTCAGCTTGGTACTAACAATTCACAGGAGTTGTAGCGCCGATGCCTAATACGATGGCTGGACCTTGAGCTCGTCGTACTTTTCTAATTTCCTCAATTGATGCCATTGGTGATAGTCTTCACTTGTGTTAAATAGCTTTAAATTTGAAGAAGCAACAGACAGATCTATGCCTAAACCATAATGCAACTAATGGAACTTTATTATTACTATCAAAATTAAAAAATATAAATTGAATTACCTGTTTAAAACGAAAATTTCATAGTATTAGTGATGGTACAACTACTTAGAGCCATCATACAAATACACTAGTACATCACATTATAATACATAACAAATTATGGTACAATGCCACAGTAATCTTCCGCCGCTAACTAGGATTCTCTGTTGATGTGGTGCCAAACTAACCACGACTCCCTCTTATTTATTTCCAAAGCATTATTCAGGATATCTGTATATTTCTCCCATATGGGATAATAAAGATAGAATCACAGAAAGTATGTTTTAGTCAGTTCGGGCTATAAGCTTAAAATGTAAATTAAGCTAGCAATGTGGTCATTTATATTGCCAAACGTGGTTGTTTAAATTCGTATCCAAACAGGATTTAGCGATCCACAAAAGAATGCCTTTATATTTTCCTTCTTCAAGTTGGGAATATGCATGCCAATTGGAATGTCAAAGGTTTGAGAAATGGTATATGGATAATGTCAATTTGCCAATGATTCAGTATTGATGTTGCAGTATTATGTGTATGTGTTGGTTGAGCTTACTTATCATTTATGCTACAGATAAAATGTTTATAATACCAAGGGATTTATAGAGATTCTTTTTGTTTTGCTGTACATGGTCAATGTATGTTCTCTATTTTTGTAACAAGTTAAAACTATATAATAATAATAATAATAATAATAATAATAATAATAATAATATGAAATATGAAAACTGAACAATATATACAATTAAACATTAGAGAACTCCATCCAACAAGATTTGTGATTGTATGATTAAATCTATTGATTAAAATAATTGCATCATTAATAGTTGTAATCCTTTGTTTAATTGTATGATTAATGACAAAATAATTCATTGCATTTTGTAAAGCAGGTTCTGATGGTTTTAAATTTGTTTTAGCTTCTGATAGTTTGATGATTCTCTGTGATGTGCGTAAGCCATTGATGCCGGTGTTGCAGTGGGCTCATGGTCTTCATAGACCGAGCTTTGTTGACTGTTTAAACTATCTGATTTGAGGTCAAAATCAAGGAATGATATGTATGAATGGGCTAATGAATTGGGTTTTGGCATTATCTTGGGATCTTTTTGGTTTGGTGAATTTAGTCTTTTTTGTTATGGACCTTCTCCGAGTGGTGGGGAGATTTTGCTTCAAAGTCTTCAAAAGTTTGTAAGTTTCTTTATGCTTGGGAGCTCCCTTCGGATTTATTATTGTCAGAGGAAATGAGAAAATAAAAGAATCAGTTTTTTATTGTTTAGTTACACTGTAAATTCATCAATAGAAAAAATTTCATCATTTTTTACTTAGACAAAAATATCATTTACTTCTAAATTTATTGATATTTATTAATAAATTAAAACTTTTAATTATTTCTTCCTTTTATTTTTAAATTTTAATTGTATTTTATTGAAAGTTATTATTATAATAAATATTTTTTTAATATTCTTAAATATAAATACTCATTATATTAATTAATTATTTTTGTTCGGACAAAAATACTTATTTTTATTGAAATAATTTATCCATTTTATAATTAAAAAAATTAAATTAACTTTAAATTTTATTTTTAAATATAAAATAATCAAATTGTGTAAATTTAATAGGTAATTTAGTAACAAATAATTAAATTTATACTATGTAAATATATTTGTTGATTAAAAAATATTTTTATATTTTGCATGCATCTCTTGTTTTTATTTTAAAATTCATAAATTCAATTGCATATGAATTCTCATGGATAAATTGATTTTGAGCACAATCTAAACTTTATATTCATGTATTTAAGTATTTTTATTTAGTTTATTAAAAATATATTTAATTTTTAATAATATTTATAAAATTATATTACAACTACAAATAATATCATTTTTCTTATTTTATTTGATAATCAATTTGTCTTTAAAGAAATTAAAAATATATATAATTACATCAATAATTTTTTTATATAATAAAAATTTAAATTATCAAATAAAAATAACTAGTTGTATGAATTACAATAAATATAAGATCATAAAAAAAAAATTATAAATCAATATACATATGAAATATATAAAAGAAATTGTAATTAGAATGATGAAGAAAATAATAATAATTATAGTTTAATAAGATGATATTGAAATTTTATAATAAAAATAAATATTAATGATGATAAATTAATTTGTAAATAAAATTAAATAAAACACTAAAATAATATTATGTAAATAATTATAAATTAATTTTTTAAATTTTAAATTAAAATTTTTAAATAATATTATACAAATTATTATATATACTTAAAATAATTTGATAATTAATTAATTAATTAAAAAATAATTTATATTAAATTAACAAAATAAAAATTATAATAAAATAAATAAATGAGGAATAAAATTGAAAGTTTAATCATTTTAAAAAGGAAAAATTTTGGGAGATGAAACATGATTTTCTCACTTAAGAGAATAAAGATTCCTACATAATCTTCTTTCCTCTTTATTCTTTCGATCAAACAATGAAATTTTCATTCATTTAAGAATAATTCCTAAAGAATCCTCTTTCTCTCCTTTATTTTTCCAATCAAACAATGAAATTCTCGTTCATTTAAATATTTATTTTCGTTTCCCACTTCTTTCGATCAACCAAACATACCTTAAGACTCATAATATTGGTTATTAATTCAAGCTTATTCATAAATAAATAATTCAAATATAGATGAAATCGAGCATGATATTAGGAGTAATAAATAATAATTTATAATTTCATCACTTTATTATGAATAATAAATCATATGAGATATGATTTATAAAGTGGACTATTATTGATTAAATAAATTATTGTGATACTGTTTTTAAAACTCTTAGATCTTTCGCACTAAAAGAGAAAAGACATAAGTGGAATGGACAACGAGGATGTTTTTGGAAAACAGGTTTTCGAAAACAAAAACTTGTTTTCAGAAACAGCGAGCGTATATGTACCTGATTCCCGGTCAACTATCAAGAAGTACAAAAACGACCAATAGCTTTCAAAAACAAAACTGTATGGATGGTCCATAGGTACCTTTCTTCTCAGACTTTGACCAGTAGAAATGACACACGTGGAAAATGAAATAGATAAGAAGGTCAATACATAATTTCAACAAAAAAAAAAAAAAAAAATCTTCTTTTATTATTATTATTATTATTAGGATTCTTGTTTGGTGATTATCCAAAAAAAAAATATCTTTCAATTCTCGAAAATTTAGTCTACGAGCCCCAGATATTTTCATCCGGGTCGAATGTGAATCGCACGGGCGCGCGTACATAAAAAGCACATACTCGCTCTTTGGCGTTATGAATAAAGTTGGGAGCCTTTGTGCCATCTGTGAGTACGACTATGGCTTGCTAGTCCCATGCATGTGTCCCACATAAATATGCAGATCAATAAAGCTGAAGAGAGTATGATTCAAACGCTCTCTCCCCACAAGTATGTTAGCAGGCCTTAAAGAAAGGGAAGAGAAGAGAAGAGAAGAGAAGAGAAAGCACCGTCCGCGCTACACACTATATAAAATCCTGGAAGCGCCATTAAAGATCATTAGCAAATACGATTGCATCAGAAGCACTGTTCAGGCCAGCCAGCCAACCAACCAAACAGAGAATACGGGTTTTCGTTCAAAATGAACGCAGATAACAGTAACTTTTTTGGGCAATGGACAAACGAGAAGCACATGAACTTCTTGAATGCAATGGAGGCTTCGTTTGTTCGTACGATGCTTGAAAACGACGGCCATCTTCTCCGTCTCGATCGTTACTTGCCAGATACCTCCGACTCAACCTTAGATTTGAAAACCCAGAGAAGAAAAAAGCATGCCACCTCAGGTATATCATATTTACATGAAACTGATGTATTTAGCAACACCCATTTGATGGTCATTCTTTGATGAAACTCTTACACATTTTGTGAAAAAGTTTGCTGTCTCTAACATGTTAATCACCCATAGATTAGGTTTCATGGTAATGATATTAATGGTGCTAATTGAGAGATTTGGTGAAAGTGGGAAACTTTGTTTGGTTAAGTATCCGAAATTTGGTCCTACTTTAGGCATTGTGAATGTGAGACGTGTACTTTTTCACTAAAGGCAACTAAGATCTCAAAGACTTACAGTTACAGAGCTATGAATGGAATAATTAAGTTAACGTGAAAAGCATGTTATAATCACTCGGCCGTCCAACCAAACATGACCTAACCGATATTTGTGTTATATTGTTATTGCAAGACTGTAACTTGAGTACTCCTTCACTTTCACGCTTCAGTAGCTGATGATATTATAGGTCCAAGATCTGGAATGGACAGGAGAACAAGAACAAGAAGACAGCAGTCATATAAGCCGTACACCTCATCACAAGATCAGGTAAATAAAATTATTATTACTATTTGTGTGTGCGTATGGAGGAAAACCTGACGATCTGATATCATCATGTGGTTGAAAACTCAGAGTCAGGATATTACTGCAGATAAATTCAAACCTTTTGATCATCATGATCAGATGGAGGACTAATAAGATTAATGTACAGGTGGTCCCTCAGCTTGGAAACAGAAGAGGTGAGAAAGAAGAGAGTGATTCTTCTGATGCACCTGGCAACTGAGTCTTTTTTTTTTTTTTAAGAAAGAATTCTTCTTGTAGCAGGGTGTTGTTAATTATATAATAAGATTTCTTTACTCGATCTGATTATGTATTGAGTTACAGCAGTAAATTAATTAATTAATTCACTCATTCATAATATGACTAATATACCTAATTATCGTAAGTTTGTAGCTATTTTTAATGGAATTACACAAGATTGCATGTGTTTGGATGTTACGCAAATAGCCTAAAGCCAGTGTATTTCGGGCTACAAGTCATTGTTTGATAGCTAGAAATGTGATTGATTATTAGTTTCTAATTATGGACGACACGACCGTGCATTATCAAGATGAAGGTGGTATGAATAGGATTATTCAACTTGAATTTAAAGTAAATAAACATATTCGAATTTAAAAAATTTAACAAAAATAATAAACGAATCGTATTCATACTATTTATTTAATAATTGTATCATATTTGTGTTTGAATTATCAGATTCGTTTATTTGTTTAAGACACGAATCATAAATAAATAAATAAATTGTAAACGAATTCTATAAATAAATTGTAAATGAATTCGATAAACAGATTGTAAACGAATTCATATTATAAACGAATAAAATGATTGTCTTATTTCATTTACGATTATTTTATCTTAAATGAATAAATAAATTATAAACGAATTCATATCATAAACAAATAAAATGATCTCAATTAATCTATAATTTATTTACGATTCTTTTATAATTCATTTATTAATTATGTCTAAATATAAATATACAATATATTAATTAATTATTTTTGTTAGGACAAAAATACTTATTTTTATTGAAATAATTTATCAATTTTATAATTAAAAAATTAAATTAACTTTAATTTTTATTTTTAAATATAAAATAATCAAATTGCGTAAATTTAATAGGTAATTTAGTAATAAACATTTAATTTATACTATGTAAATATATTTGTTGATTAAAAAAATATTTTTATATTTCTAATGCATCTCTTATTTTTATTTTAAAAATTATAAATTCAATTGTCTATGAATTCTCACAGATAAATTAATTTTGAGACAATTTAAACTTGATATTCATATATTTAAGTGTCTTTATTTAGTTTATTAAAAGTGTATTCAATTTTTAATAATATTTATAAAATTATATTACAACTACAAATAATATTACTTTTTTTCTTATTTTATTTTATAATCAATTTGTCTTTTAAAAAATTAATATATATATATATATAATTATATAAATAATTATTTTTTATATAATTAAAATTAAAATTATTAAATAAATATGACTAGTTGTATGAATTACGATAAGCATAAGATCATAAAATAAAATTATAAATTAATATACATATGAAACATATAAAAAAAATTATAATTAGAATGATGACGAAAATAATAATAACTATAATTTAATAAGATAATATTAAAATTTTATAATAAAATAAGCATTAATGATGATAAATTAATTTGTAAATAAAATTAAATAAAACACTAAAATAATATTATGTTAATAATTATAAATTAACTTTTTAAATTTTATATTATAATTTTTAAATAATATTATACTAATTTTTATCTATAATTAAAAAAATTAATAATTAATTAATAAAATAATAAAATAATTTATATTAAATTAATTAAATAATAATTATAATAAAATAAATAAAGGCAAGATAAAATTGAAAGTTTAATCTTTTTAGAGATGGTAATCATAATTCCTCTTCTTAAGGAGATGAATCATGATTTTTTCACTCGGGAGAATAATGATTCCTAAAGAATCCTCTTTTCCCGCTCTATTCTTCCAATCAAACAATGAAATCTTCGTACATTTGAAGATTTATTTTCTTTCCCCGCTTCTTTCCTTCGACCAAACATATCTTAAGATTGATAATATTAGTTATTAATTCAAGCTTATTCATAAATAAATAATTAAAATATAGATGAAATTGAGCATAATATTAGGAGTAATACAATAGTAATTTATAATTTCATCATTTTATTATAAATAATAAATTATTTGAGATATTATTTATTGTAACATCTTCAAATCCAAAAATATCACTTACAAGTGATAGAACCCACTATCACCCCGAGCCTTACACATAATTTCTGATTGTCAATAAAAAATATGCATGCACAATGCATCTTATAACATATAATCATGCAGTTCAAAAGGCGATGTGCCTCCACTGATATAATATATAGCACAAGTCCTTACTTTACAATACATAATATATTAAATATACAATCGACTGATCATATTCATAAACACAATACTCGACGTCAAACTAGATGTTATGTAACATAATGAGACATACAACAATGTACATTACATGGACTCAACAACCTTGATGACTAAATTATGAACCATTTTCTATGTTTGTATCTTCAAGATGCTGAAATAACTCGCTAGTTATAAGTTCTTGCAAAATTAGAGACTAGGGAAGGGGGTGAGTCTAGGGAAACTCGGTGAGTGAATGCTAATATAATAAAATGTTCAAATTAGAAAATTAAATTTTTCTGTAAATGAATTAAACTCAAAATATATAATTAGCATAATACTCGATATTTTTTGTAATTAAATCACTGTAAAACTGTATGGTCATGAAATTAAAATTTTTACATCACATATAATATTTTACTTTAGTGCTAACTTCAACTTTATCATTATCAGTGCTCTCACAGAATTTCTCTAGCATTTAGGGGTGTTACGTTTCGCTGTCTTCCTGAATATATCTCTATACAACTCAGGTATCTAGGAGCGTTATGTATTACCGTCTCCTAGATACATCTTTATGATCTCTGGTGTCTTAGAGGGTTACGTATCATTATCCCCTAAGTCACTGTCGCTACTTTCAAAAATGTAACATCTGAGGTAGGAAAATCCAAAGACGTTACATATTGTCATCTCCTTGGTTTCGAATCAATAATTACTCTTGTGCGTACGATCATTAAAGGTAGCACAACTTAAGGATACATAAGTCATATCAGATAACAATAATAAATTTTTGTTTTAATCTCATGAAATACATAAATCATATATATATGTAAACTTTATCTTTCGAATAAATGTGTAATTTCAGTTATATTCTTTCTTTTGAAATTTAAATTCATGATGTTAGACTTTCGAGAAAATAAAAATGTTTTAAGTTGAATAGAGGAACCAAGTAAAAGTAAAAAAGAATTTAAATAATTAATTTTGTACTTAATTATAAAAATTCTGAAGTATTAAAGATTATTTTAGAATTTTTTAAATAGATAAAAATGAAATTTTTTTTTTAAAGTTTTAGGCTATTTTTATAATATTAAAAAACAAGAGTCTGATTGAAATTGTATATGCCAAAATAAAACAATTTGGCTTCTCTTTCTCTCTAAACTTGTAGCCATTCTTCTCCATTTGCAATAAACCCTCTCACCCCCTCTCGCTCAATTTTGGGCAAAATACTTAGAATTCGAGCAGTTTATTTTCCAATTTCAATTATCGGTAAGTTATTTAACACATAATAAACTTGAATTTTAGTTTTTAAATATAAATTAAGGTTAGGATTACTATTTATTCGAATAATTTACCCTTGATTTTGCTTTTAAAAAAACGTTAGAATTATATTAAATTGAAGTAGAAAATGTAGTATTATGTTAAATTTGTATTGATTGAGATGTTTGTGAGAAGAAATAAAGGTGATTTGCTCTGGGGTGAACAATGTTTTTGAAGGTGCTACAGTATTTTTAAATGCGTTACAATAACTTCAATTTGCACAGTACTTTTAATCTGCACAGTAACTATTTGTACAATAAATCATATATGAACAGTACTAGATATAATAGCTCCAGTATGAACAGTCTTAGCTACAATAAATCTGGTATAAATATTATCTTACTACAATATTTAGATCAAAACCGTATTTATTTGTTTATGAGAAAATGTGTAAATTTGAGGTAGTCGAAAATAAGATTTAGAATAAATTAGTCATGATAATTTATTATTAAAATTCTGAAAAATAGTATTAATTAGTTAAACTTAGTTAAATGCATTAAACCAAGGAATTTAGTCGCATTTTTCATGAAAATTGCATGTAGTGCAATTATATTGATTATTTAAATAGTAGAATTCATAAGTTATGCATGTGTTTGCATGTTACGCAAATAGGCTAAAGCCAATGTATTTCGAACTACAAGTCATTGTTTGTTAGCTTGAATTTGATTGATTATTAGTTTCTAATTACAAACTATACGAACATGCATTATCTGAAGATTGTATATGTATAGTTGTAAATAGAAGTGACAATATAAGTCACAACACGATTATTCGATACGAATTCGAAGCTAATAAATAAATTTCAATTTGAAAATTTTGATATAAATAATAAACGAATCGTATTCATGTCATTCGTTTAATAATCATGTCATATTCATGTTTAAACTATCATATTTGTTTATTCGTTTAAGACATAAATTATAAATGAATAAACGAATCGTAAACGAATTCGTGTCGTAAACAAATTTGTGTTATAAACGAATTCATATCATAAATGAATAAAATGATTGTTTCAATTCATTTACGATCATTTTATCTTAAACAAATAAACAAATTCATTTCATAAATAGATAAAATGATCGTTTCAATTAGTTTATAATTCATTTACGATTCATTTATGATTTATTTACAATTCGTTTACTATTTATTTATTAATCGTTCACTATTCGTTTATTAATTGTTTAAATATAAATACACGTTATATTAATTAATTATTTTTGTTTGGACAAAAATACTTATTTTTATTGAAATAATTTATCCATTTTATAATTAAAAAATTAAATTAATTTCAAATTTTATTTTTAAATATAAACTAATCAAATTTTGTAAATTTAATAGGTAATTTAGTAACAAATATTTAAACTTATACTATATAAATATATTTGTTGATTAAAAAAATATTTTTATATTTTGAATTTATTTTTTTTAAAACTTATAAATTCAATTGCATATGAATTCTCACGGATAAATTAATTTTGAGCACAATCTAAGTTTGATATTCATATATTTAAATGTCTTTATTTAGTTTATTAAAAGTGTATTTAATTTTTAATAATATTTATAAAATTATATTAAAACTACAAATAATATTTTTTTTTTCTTATTTTATTTTTTAATCAATTTTTCTTAAAAAAAATTAAAATATATACAATTACATCAATAATTATTTATTACATTATAAAATAAAAATTATCAAATAAATATGACTAGTTGTATGAATTACAATAAGTATAAGATCATAAAATAAAATTATAAATTAATATACATATAAAATATATTAAAAAAAATTATAATTAGAATGATGACGAAAATAATAATAACTATAATTTAATAAGATGATATTGAAATTTTATAATAAAAATAAATATTAATGATGATAAATTAATTTGTAACTAAAATTAAATAAAACACCAAAATAATATTATGTTAATATATATAAATTAATTTTTAAAATTTTATATTAAAATTTTTAAATAATATTATACAAATTATTATATATAATTAAAATAATTTGATAATTAATTAATAAAAAAATGATTTATATTAAATTAATAAAATAAAAATAAAATAAATAAATGATTGATAAAATTTAAATTTAAATCTTTTTAGAGGTGGTAATCATGATTCTTCTCCTGAGAATCATAATTTCCCTACTTTGAGAATAATGATTTCTAAACAATGCTATTTCCTCGTCAGTTCTTCAAATCAAAAAATAAAATATTCGCTCATTTAAGGATTCATTTTCTTTCTCCTTCTTTCTTTCAACTAAATATACATTTGTAATTTTTTAAAATTCAAGATGCTATCGATAGGTAATAGAACCACCCTATTATCCTAAACTTTCCACAATTTATCTAAATACCAATGCAAATATGCATGCACAATACATGTTATAAACATACTCATGCAATTCAAGGGCAATATGCCTCCACTAATACCATATATAACACAAGCACTTACATCATAATACATAATGAACTAAATATACAATGGACTTATTATAATCATAAATACAATACTCGACGTCAAACTGGATGCCATATGACATAATAAACATACAACACTGTATATGACATGGACCCAATACCTTGGTGACTGCGATGTATACTCAATTCTCAGCTTGTGTCTCTCCGATGCTGAAATCGCTTATTGGACATAAAATCCTGCAAAACTGGTGAGTATATAGGGGGTGAGTCTAATAATATTTAGTGAGTAGATACTAATATAATAAAATATATAAATCAGAAAAACCAAAATTTTGTTATAAATAAACTAAACTCAGAGTTTATAACCAGAATCATATTCAAAATTTTCTGTAATTAAATATCTTTGAAAACTATAAAGTTATGAAATTATAATTAACAATACATATAATACTTTATGTTGTGATAAAACTAACTTTAAAGAAATTTATAATATTTAGGGGCATTACGTATCGTCGTCCCTTTAAATAACTCCCCCTACAATTTTAGTATATAGGGGTATTACGTATCGTTGTTTCTTTAGATACATCTCTATACAACTTTGATATCTAGGGGCGTTACGTATTATTGTCTCCTTAAATACGTCTCTGTAATATCTAGAGTCTTGGGACGTTACGTATCGTTGCCTATGGATATGGTCATTAAAGGTAAAACAACTTAAAAATACTTAAGTCAAAACAGATAACAATACTATAATTTTATTTTAATTTCATAAAATACATACATCATATATATAAAAGACAACCTTCAATCTCTATATCTCTTTCTCATATATTATGACCCAAATCATAACATGTAATCTCATAATATTTCGACATATCCTTGACATTGCTAAAAATAATTTCTCAACCACAAATGTCATAATAATATTTATAAAATTATATTACAACTACAAATAATATTACTTTTTTTCTTATTTTATTTTATAATCAATTTTTCTTTAAAAATTTTTTTAAAAATGTAATTATATCAATAATTATTTTTATATAATAAAAATAAAAATTATCATATAAATATGACTACTTGTATGAATTATGATAAGTATAAAATCATAAAATAAAATAATAAATCAATATACATATGAAACATATAAAAAAATATATAATTAGAATGATGATAAAAATAATAATAACTACAATTTAATAAGATGATATTGAAATTTTATAATAAAAATAAACATTAATGATGATAAATTAATTTGTAAATAAAATTAAATAAAACACTAAAATAATATTATGTTAATAATTATAAATTAATTTTTTAAAATTTATATTATAATTTTTAAATAATATTATACA
>JAXCLQ010048296.1:0-19718 GCA_035584115.1 Cedrela odorata | reverse complement strand
CTCACATGTATCGGTACCCTCATATAACACAAATCAGAATGTGCTTTCAAAGCACATAAACTCCCCCCTTATGTCTCTCAGCTAGGGTTGAGTAAAAATTAAAGTAAAGGCTAGTATACTGTCATAAGTACAGAAAACAACAATAAAATACAATTCAAAACACAATGGCTTCCTCCTGGCCTGAAAATAATATCTCAATAACTCCTCCTCAACAATATGCAAATATAACTCAAAGCAGATCTCGTTTTTCATATAAAACAAAATGTAAATCAATTTATAAATAAATTATTTTTTATTTCGGAAAACATTAAGTTTTATATAAAAAAAATTAAAAGAATGAAAAACATGTAAAAATCCACTCACAAGTATTGCCAAAAGCGGAACAAAAGCTCGATCACTGGGAGCTGGATGGTCGCTCCCTCGGTGTATCTATAACACATTTATACTAATTATTAATATAATAATTTAAGTACACATACTTACTATTTAACTACGATATTAATATACAACAAATTTTTCCCCCTTTCTGAATTCTCTTTTATTTTATAATCTGAATCTAACGATTAATATATGAGTTATCGATTATATTTAATTCATTTTTACTAACTAATTCTGCATGATAACACATTATTTCAAAATCTAAATTTAGCACAACGATACAGTCACTATTCATATTTTTCGATAAAATTTAATTTCACTTAATTTAACAACTAATCGGTTTAATTCTAGCCTAAAACTAGTATAATCTACAAAAATTATCTATGATGAACAGTATTTTCTGACATGAATACTAATTTTTGACATGAACAGTACCTCCGTTATGAACAATAAATTATCAAAAAATGCATAAATACGACAATAACGAAGTTAGGAACCATACCGAAGGGTCAATTTAGCCCTAAGACATCCGGATTGCAAGTAATTTCAAAAATCTCAAATTTCTAAAGATCATCAAATTCCAACAATTTTTACGCATGATATATGACTGCATTCAGATTTATCAAACAAAATTCAGTATTCATATTAAAATAAGTTTTAAAGACAGTGAGACTAGATTTGCTATATATGTGGATATCGTATATGACTCTAATGTAAATGTTTTTGTGAGCAGTATTGTGGTTATAGAGTCTAAACATCTTAGTTTGTTGTATGACACTACAAAGAGGATTGTTGTTGATGATCTCAAGGTGTTTTATACCTCTCATTTGTAGTTTGACGATTTGAAAGTGCACATACAACCGTTTGTTTCTTCTTGGGGGAGTAATCAATTCGACAATGATTAACATTGTTCATTGACTCACGTAAATGCTATAGAGTCTTTACTAAGACATCATGAATATCCTACAATTCACGCAGGATACTCTCCATATCGGTACAATAATGATCTTGTACACGATTATTTTGATAGTTAACCGTGTATAGAAACGAAGGCACTGACATTCCTAACAATACAATCAGACTTTCAATAGGAATTATTGTGATGACGATACCGATGCAATGACGAACTTGAGGCATGGATCGAGTCAGAGAAGTAGATCAATGGGGTGTCAAGAGAATATGCTAGGTTCATCAACTTTTTGCTGTTTATTGCTAATTCCACCCTCGATTTCTTGACCATTAAATGCACTATCTAGTTTTGCTTCTAATGCCATAAGTGTTAGCCATATTTTTAATTCGAAGAAAGAGCTACGAGATACATTGAGTATGATGACGTTGATGAACCATTTTCAGTTTAAAGTAACCAAGTCTGCATCAGATTGGTTTGAGGCGAAATGTGTGATTGACGGATATACGAGGCGAATTCGAGCAACTAACACAAATAGAAATAATGACTATTGGTCTGTTAAATGAATTAAAACATATCATACTTATCGAAGCGACCAACTATATTCAAGCCACAGCCAAAACAAGCAGCCGATTTATCGTTGTAAATTTTCACTCCTCGACTTTGGAGTTCACTCGTGACAATCACCACAAACTCTTATAATACAATTTGAACACTCCAAATATATCAAGAGAGCTTGTAAGGCTTTCCTATTAATATCCAAAACTTGAAAACAGTTTTATAAACAAAAATTTTCATTTGTGGGATTATCAACATTAAAAAATTGATCTCCGTGATCAATTCATCTATAATAAATATCGAATAATAAACAATACAAAAATATTTACCAGTTGGATTGAACAAAGTAATAAATAGTCACATAACCGTTTAAATTACAATTCATTCCTCAATTTTTAATAAAATATATTTAAAGAAATATATATGTTCGAGAAATTATATATCTAGTGGACTTAAAGCATACATGTGAATCAAGATAAGAAAAATCTTTTCAGAGTGTTGTATGCTCTGTACTGCTATCATAAGCTTAGTTAAGACCATTGCGCCTTACTTGAAAGCTGAAATTGTGAGAAATGAGTATACAACTATACTCAGTGAGTAAATAAAGTATATATATATATATATATACATGCATACGCATTCCAAAATTTTGATGTTAGAATTTCATTAATATCATGCTCGAAATACATATATACATTTCATGTACAACAAATGACTATAAATCAAAATTTAAGTCTACATTTAATTTCTAATAACTAATCATGATTGACCATATTTTCTCAATCGCTACCCTGATCGACATAACGTCGAAATCTATCAGTGAGCCTTTTCATGCATAAAACCATATGCAATATTTATTTATAAAATTGAAAACTATTTATCATTTTTTATAAAACTATTTATTTCTTGCAAATCATGAAATTGAAAACAACGTTTGTCTCACTAATGTTAGTCCCGAATAGTCACTTGGTGATAGAGTAATTGTACTCGTTATATCCGTCAAATCTATGAGATTCCTATCAAGCCGCCAAGACTTTCCATAGGGTCTTTACAATCACACTTAAGTGCATGGCACACAGTGGGCATACTATGGCTTATCCCCCTTATATAGCCCCATTGCGATTCTATTCAACCATGCGGCTTCTCATAGGTCCGTCCATAGGCTACCTCTCTGTATATACATTAACAAATAGGCCCAAAGGCCATGCTACAATATTCGGCCTTAACAGCCTCATCACTAATATACATGTATAATTTAAAACAAATCATTTTCAATCAATGTTTCCACATCACATAAACAAAACAGGCCTCTCCGGCCGTTCAGCATATATGTCCAAACATATTTTAAACCGTAGGCTAATACATTAAAACATCTCAATATCATATCAAACACGTCTAAACAATTTCATTTCAAATTACTTTAATTATAAAACAGCTTTATTATACACAAGCAAACATATAAGTATCACACACATATATTTACATATTCGTATACATATATTTACTCACTGTATAGGGGGGGTAATCATTCTTACTAAGGTTTGTCACACCTACTTGGTCCTTCTCCTTAATTCTTAGTGCCTAGTACCACATATGCTTAGTCTCATAAATTCTACTATTTATATAGCCAACAAAATGCAAAAATGCAATATTTGTGGATAAAATGACTAAAATTCCTTAATTTTATTCTTTTTCTAAAAACTAACGGAGACCATTTATTTGATTTCCAACAACAAAATTCTATAACCGTGTTTTTTAATTCACATTTTCACGTCAAACTCCCGATATCCATTAGATACTAAAATCCACATACAATCCGATAACAAATCACATATTTATCTATCAAATATATCCAATAAACTTAGATTAACATATATATAACATTCACAACACTTAATCTAATACCAATTTAACATTATTAACATTTTCTCAACATAAATTAATAAAATCCCCAAATTCGTATTTCCGTCTAAAACGAATATACACATTCTAATCAATATTCAATGCTTACTTAATATCATATGTTATCAATTAGCTCAAATCAACACATAATTACATTTCCTATGCAAAAATTTACAAAATTTTCCAGTGAACAGTAACTTCTAAATTTCAATATGCTTAAATTCGTAAAATCCAACCTATAATGAGTTAATGGATTTACTGGTGACTTATTCAAACCCTTAAAAGCCTCAATTGATAGTTCAAACACAAAACCCTAAATTTGGTTCAAAACTCAAATTTGCTCCTTTTCGTTTCTTGCTTTTCTTAGCTTAAAATCGGTATCAAATCAAAGAGGAGATGACGGGGAGTCATTTGATGGCGAAAACTTGACAAAAATGGAAGAAATGAAGAGAAATGGAGAGGGAAAGAGAGATGTTTTTGTAGAGAGAGGGGGAGGGTTTTTTTTTTTTTTTTAATTTATTTATAGTTTTTAGAGAAAGAGAAGAGTGAAAAACCATTCGGGTTAATGGGTATATATAGAAAATGGGTAAAAAGATCAAAATTCCCTCAAAATTCTTGAAAATTCTAAAAAAAAAATCAAGTCTTCGCAACGAATTGGTCGACCGCTTCCAGAATCGGTCGATTGGATTTGTTACAGTGTGTTACAGTATGCTTAAAACGGTTGACCGATTCTAACATAGCTATTGTTGGTCGACCGTTTTCTCCATCTGATTGACCGGTTGCTACAGTACCTCCACTACAATACCTCACTATAGTAATTCGCTTCCATTATTTAAAAATCTTGCGATTTAGTCCTTGAAACTTTGCAGTTTGGTCCCTTTTTCAATTTTTAAAAAATACAACTAAGTTTATATTAATTATTTCATTAAGCCAACTTAAGTTTTCCTAAATCTCTATAATCTATCAATTAAGCTTTGAATCATGCACATGTAATAATTTATCTGTTGTATTTGAAGTGGGAGATTCTGAAAATGATGCATCATAGGAATGGTTCTTACTAAAACTACGAGATGCGCGTGAATCAGTGTTTTGGTATTTGTGTCGTGCAAGACAGCCACTGTGGCGGTTGTTGTGGCACCATCGACGACCGTCGGCCACCACAAAAATCTTAATTTTTAAAAAAATATTCTTAAAATGACTAACAAATATATTTATAAATTATTTTCAAAAGTCAATAACAATAAATTTCAATTTTTTTTTACAATAACAAAAATAAACTTACCTTGTTTTCTCATCGAAAATTGTTCAGTCACTAGAATTTATTGAGAGGTTGTTGAGAAAAAATAAATTATTTGTTTTGCATTTACATATTTAAAATTTATATTTAAGAATAAATTGGTTATAAGAGTAAAATTATTCAAATTTTATAAAATTAGTTTATTTGGTAAAATTAATTTAGGGTTAATCATAAATATAAATAGGGATGGCAATAGATCGAGTTTGTGACGGATATCTTCAAACCCGTATCTACATCCAAAAAAAAAAAAATTCAATATTATACCCATAATCTATTACAAAATCTGTTTAAACGAGTATTTAACACCTATAAAATCTGTGCGGATATCCGCGGATTTTTAATAGAATTTTCGGTATTAATTCAAAATAAAATACATCACTCACATAAAGTTAGAGAAATCTATGAATAATAATAAATAAAAAAAGTTGGAGATATTAATTTTAGAATATTGATTTATACAAATTTAAAATTTAATAAATAATATTTAATGTTATCAATTCATTATTTTTTTTATCTATCCTTAAATAACATGTATCAATAGCTCAAAAACTTATATATATATATATATATAAACTTTTAAATTAAATTATTTAATTTAAGTTAGATATATTAATTAGTTTATATATATAAACTATTAAATTATATAAATTATATATATATATAATTTACTAATTAGAAGAAATAAATAAATATGTATTGTATATAATGATTATTATAGAATAAATATACTTAAAAAATGAATGATAATAAGATAATATAATAGATAAATAGATACAAATAGACGTAGATAAAAAAATAAGAATATTAAAATAATGTCGTTTTGATAATTTTATCAAAAAATATTCACGAATATTTATTCATACTCGTATTCGTTTAAAACTCGTTATGAGTTTTAAATTTATTTATTAAATTCTTCTCAAGCTTATTAAAATATATATTAAATTTGTACTATAAAAATTAGTTAGGAGCGGAATTACGAGGAAAATTATCATCCCTAAATATAAAATGAGGATATTTTCGAAAATTTTCCATTTGAAACTTTTTCTCAGTCAAAAACCCACGCGCAAACAATCATGAAAAATCAAATGAGAACATAAATACCAAAACACCATTAGCATTTAGCAATAGCATTACACATCCCCCCTCTCCCACCACCTCATTCCTTCCCCCCCCAATTAATTCTGAAACCCTAATTTTTCTATACTTAATCCTTAATCATACTTTTTTTCCCTTGTTTTTTTTTTTTAAACTTCTATGGGTCTCATTCTCCCCTTGATCATGGTCGTTGTCTTGTAGCAGTCGGAAAACTAACAAAATTTTTCATTTTTGGGTATGATACGAGATTTTAGAGCATACCCGGAACCCAAAACGTACCCTTTATGTTCTGAGAGTGCACTGTTTTGATAAAAGTGGCGCAATGTCGGATGATATGTTGATACATTTTTCTTCCAACTCTTCGAACCAATCAGACCAGTCTTTGCCCACTAAGATTGCCAAGCTCGAAGCTCGTATGGTTGGCAAGGCTCCTGCTCAGCAACAGCAAGTACAACAACCACAACAGCAGCAGCAACAGACTACCACTACTTGGTCGGCTGTTTCCATGTCTATAAGATCAGTTGCCGCCACTGAGGAATTGGCCCAAGAGTCGAGTTCTAGCGATTCTGACGATGATGTAAGGCTCAATTCGATAAGTTGTTATTCAGGATTTTATCTCAGTTTCTGTATGAATGTACCTTGTGTTTGCGGAAATTGAATGCGTTTTTGGGTTGTTGGAGTTCGAATTTGTGCTTTGCTGTACTGCTAGGAATTCTCTCATTGGTTTCACTTCAATATTTTTTGTTTGTGGGCTTTTAATATTGGTGGAAACGAAGAATGGAAGACAATGCTATTTAAATATCACCAGTAATGAAAAGATTTATTAGCATGTTGTTTATGGTGCTCAGAAACCTGCCTAGATATAGATTTAATTCATTAAAAAGTCGAGGGAGCTTCTTGCTACAAGATGCACGATACTAAACAATTACTATAAAGAATGTGAAGATCAATTATTCAAGATTTGGTCAAGGTGTTTCTTATTATGAGGAATACATAGGAAATTGAGTTGGTTACAACAATTTAATATGGCAATGATGATAGATCATAGAACTGCTTGTTTCCTTTATGTAATGAAATTTTACGATCAGCTAGTACTTATAATTGAAATGTAGATTTGTTTTGTCAGTATGTGCTTATCTTGTCATATAAATTGAGTTTAAGTTGGCAAGATGGTTTTCGTTCCTTGTTAAAAATGGTGCACATGTAATTTGTCTATTTGTGCGTGCATTCATGCCTGTGTTTCTGCTGTAAGACACTTTCTTAAAAAAATGCCAGTATGTGCTTTGCAATAATTGGTGTATTTATTGCCCTCTTGGAGGATATCTAGTTTGCCAAAAATGAAGCTGCTATTATCATTCAGGTTTTATGACTTGTATATAATTTTTTTCATACAATGATGCCAGAATGGAGGAGAATTTCTGATACAAGCTAACACTCAGAAGCGCCCGAAACTTCAAGAAGCCGATAACTCTACTGTTTTTGAGCATGTTGAGGTATGCTGATATCAAAATCAAGGTTAATTGGAAGTTTGGAATTATTTTTTTCCCTGTTGAATAATGTGGTCTGTTGCTCCTTGTTGCATTTCGCTTTTTGTATTGTATTAATTGCTTTTTTCTCATCTTTATGTTCTATTATCTCGGATTCCAATGTTCCTTTTAATCACTTTATTGTCCTTTTGTGATGTTGGTCTAAAATTATGTGCTTCAACTATAAATTTCTCTTTGTTTTGTTTTTTGGAAAATTAATTACAGCTAATTCTTTTTTAAAAAATGAACCAGGTGGTGGCTGATGGAAGGCAAAAGATTACAGAAGCCATGGAAGCCAAGGTAGGTTCTGATGTAAGTAGGAAAAAACATGGTCGTGGTAGGGGGCATTCTGCTTCAGGCAGAGGCCGTGGTTCCAGAGCAAATGAACAGACAAGATCTCAGTTATCTTCATCTGTTACACCTTCAAATGGTCAGCTTGAGAATTCGCATTATAAGGTTTGCTTTTACTGACAGTAGCTGCACTCATTTCTTTGATTTGAGTACTTTTGGTCTGGGAATTTAACTAGTGGTTAAGGGGTTTTCTAGATCTTAGGTTCTGGTGTTATCAGCTCTACAGAAAGGAGTAGTATTGATAATGTGAGTGTTCTGTGAAGTACTGTTGTTCTTGGAATTTAACACAAGTTCTTAAGGGATTTCTAGATCTTAAGTTTGAGTAATCAGTCCAAAAGAAAGGACTAACATTGAAAATATGTGTGTTGTGGATGGATTTGTGATTGCGTTACTTGCTTATAGAATTAATGCTTTTCTGAAAGTTTTCAAGTATGTTAAAAATGGTTTTGTTGGTAATGTGGAAGTTTACGATGTTTAAGGGGTAAATTATTATTTGAATCATTTCCATCTCACTTGGTTGCAATTTTTCGGAAAGAAAAAGAAAAAGAAAATTAGTAATGAAAGGACAGGAAGTGGAGGGAAATGGAAGGAAATTTCTATCATTAATGTAGGAAAGTGAAGTAGTGAATTAGAAGAGGATATTATCTAGATTTTAATTTAGAGGCTATTCCCTTTTGCTGAATTCCTACACCTTGTTTGTCTTAAAATGTCTTCTCCCCTTAGTTTATGTTTTCTTCCACCCTCATTTTTCTTTTGCCCTGTGCCCTCCATCTTACTTACAAAATGTATTGTCTGAGAAATTACATGTATTAACTGTTTTCATTTATATTGATTCTGTAGGACAATAGGCCCAAAGAACAGTTCCGGGCTGACATTCGCTCTTCATTAGAGGTATGCTTTGGGCAAATTTTTTCAAAAATCTTTTGCTGCTTTTGTGGTGAGGAGATAAATATACTACTGTTTGAACCAGAAGATAATGGAAAATTAGAATTTTCTAGTGTGACCTGCTGGCATTTCATGTATTTTAGATGGACCTCTTAATCTAAGGGGTATCTTTTGTCCCTAGGTATTGCAGATTTTGACATTAATAATTCCAACTCCTTTTGTTAACTTAAATTAGGAGGAGGTCACATCTTTACAAGCAAAAGTTGCAGCATTGGAGGAAGACCTACGTAAATCTCGTCAAGAGGCCTCTGATTATCAAAATCTTTGCTGCCAGTTAGAAAAGGTGTCCAGATGCTATTTTTGATCAATTATATAGCTTTTTTCCCCTGTTTCCACACTTTTAATTCTGAACATGAGCTGTCTTTTGTGTAGGAATTGAAGGACCTTAAAGATTATGAACAACAAATGAAGCCAAAGGTGTGCTTTCTCAAAGGACTTTTATTTTGTTGCATTTTCTAACTCCTGCATTTTTAATTGAGTAATGCTACATATACAGAGCCTGAGGTACAAAATTTGTATCCCAATTGATGCTACATTTTATGTGTCACTTAATAATAGGTATTAAAAAACTATTACATTAATTATGAATTAATAAAGTCAACACTGCATGATACATGGCAGTCATTGATTGGTGTTGTATCCCAACTTTATATACATAGCATTATTGTTTTTAATTGTTTGGCTTGTTAACTTATATAAAATTTTTACTGTCTCTAAATTATTGCTAAAGCCTAAAAGTGCAATTATTCATGGCAAACAATGTTCCATGTGGTAATTGGTGTCTTTCTCACTTGCTTGCTCAGGTGTTTAGGTTACTAGGGAGTATTTTCCTGTGCCAATCATTATCATACATGCATTGAGTTACCTTGATGCATTATTTGTAAAATGGCCTTTTGTTTTTATAGGTGTTATTTGTCAACTTGAGAGCAGTCTTGTTGCTTACTGGTTGCATATGTTCAGTCTTGTTACTATAAGTTTAATGTTGTTGTTGCACTCAGTTGAAATCTAAAGATTCACCATCTCATGTATGCTAGATTGTTATAGATTGGAATTATTGTTGAAACCAAATTGCAATGTTATCGCATTTGTAGCAGTAAAATGTATTATGGAGTCTTAATGGTAGTGCAGAAAAGAAGCATTTGTTATATATGGGGTTTGGGGAAACAAAAAGGCTACATGAGAAGTCCAATGTTCCAGATCCCTGCAACGCAGACCCTAATAGACTGTTATCTTACTGTGGGGATATGATGGATCCTTGCAAATCATCTTCCTAATGCTTGACAAATTGCTAAAGTAGATAATCTTACAAACTTTGGTTAATATGATCGTATCACTATGTCTTACATGTGACAGCATTGCTGCTGCCTTTGCTACATCCTTTGATATTGGCTTTGTTATTTCAAATATGCTTGTGAGCTTTGAGATTCATATGCAAACTTAATTTTCTTTCCAGAAAAAACTATTGGTTGGAAATGGCAAGAGGGTAAATTTTTGTTTTGTGAATATGTCCTTCACTGAGTGTGCTAGGACGTCTGTTGTTGCAGTTATCAGTTCAGTTTTCTTTTTCTCATGCAGAGAACAAAAATGATATCTGATCTATTGATATCTGTTTCAAAAGCTGAGAGACAAGAAGCCAGGCTGAAAGTACGCCAGGATTCTGTTAGACTTGGAAATGTGGGTGTAATAAGGTATACTATTATTTCTTAGGCTACTAATGCTCTTCAAAATGAGAGCATTTTGAAAAGAAAATAAAGGAACTGAGTATATCATAATGTTTCATTGCTATGAAACGAAATAAGAAAATATTGATGATTGCAATTCTTTGAGAGTCTGAAGATGAATGTAAAACTAATTTTATAAATGTTCAAAAGCAATATACAAGTAAAGGGCTGCACAGGAATAATTAAGTGGTTGGTCTTGCCAAAGCCTACAAAATGTTGTTTATGGATTTTTTTGCCTAAGTTTATTTTGAAAGCTGCAACCCAAGGTCCTTGCATAATATAGTTTACTCTATGGTTCCTCATGTTAAGTGTAGTCATATGAAGAAATTTAGCTTTTGTGCATTGCAGAGCTGGAACTGTAATATCTGAGACATGGGAGGATGGGCAAGCATTGAAAGATCTAAATGCTCATCTTGTATGTTCTTGTCTTTTCTTTTATTTTCTTTTCCTTTTGGAATCAGTGAATTTAAATAGTATCAATCTTCTTTGCAGCTTTTTCACAGTGAACTGTTTTTATGCTTTCCTTTTTAAAATTGCTGCAGTTGATTTAGTTATTTATTTTTTTTTTTTTGTTTCCTTTTTTTTTCAGAGACAGTTGTTAGAAACTAAAGAGGCTGTCGAGCGGCGGCGAAAGTCACTGAAGAAACGTCAGTCTGGTAAAGTATTGTCATATGAATAAAAAAACTCGGCTTTTCCAGCTTTTTCCATCATTTTTTACTGTTTCTATGGCATGTCAAGGAATAAAATTGTCTAGCTATCTGTTGAGAAACATGGCCAGGGTTACTCAAAGATGTTGATTCGTCTCCCTGACTTGAAGATCTGACTAGCAACAGTATATTTGATCTCTTGGTCTAAGTGCTGTGTGTTTGCCTCTGACAGAATCAATTTCCGTCTTTTTTTTTTTTTTTTCCTTTTTCATTTTAAAGAAATTTATAAATAGTTACATCCTTTATTCTTACAGCAAATGTTTTTCCCTCCCCACTCCCATTTCGTTTCCTCTTGCTTTCTCATTTGAATGGGTAACCATGGTGGCATGGCAGGTATAATTACTACTCTGGACATAATTAGGTTGCCTGCCTAAGTTGATTCGTAAGCATAAACTCACATCCAGATTAGGCCGACCATTATTTATTTGTCTTGTCTTGTCCACTGACTTGTCTGTATATTCTAGTGAATGCTTTCTGAGGTTTGGTTGATGCCTTGAGTTATACCATTGACATGTCAACTGGTTTAGTTGTCTGCTGTCTGGGAAAAATATTGTTGTATCTATCATATTGAAAGTCCCTTTTTTTGTTTGACACTCTTCTTGTTTTTTTTTTGGGATGGATTAGTGGGTGGTGAATCATCCTTGTGAAGCTTAGAAATGGAGTTTTAAGTGCCTGAAGTAGACTTACCTCTTAGTATAAATGTTTTTTTTTATTCTCTGTGGTCATCTTTGTTGTTTTGGCGACATTCTGAGTGCTAACAGCAGTTATGGTCGCTTGAAGACAAGGGCGATGGGGTTGATGCAGAATCAGGAATACAAGAAGAAGATTTCTTCATTCAGGATGAGATTTATAAATCCCGTCTAGCTAGCATCAAACGTGTAAGTTAGCCTCTCATTTATGGTTGCTGTACTGATTAGTTCTTGTTCCGTCTGCTATTGCTAAGGATTGTGTGAATTTCAGTAAATCCTGGTTATACACGTTCTTTATGGCTGAGTAATTGGATTTTCCGTAGGAGGAAGAAACTATTTTGCGTGAGAGAGATCGTTATGAACTAGAGAAGGGGAGGCTTATTCGTGAAATGAAGCGCATTCGAGATGAGGATGGCTCCCGCTTTAACAATTTTCAGATTTTGAACCACCGATATGTTCTTTTAAATCTTCTTGGGAAAGGAGGATTCAGTGAGGTTTACAAGGTCAGAACTTTGGTGAATACTATAATTGTAGATGATTGAAGTATTTTGCTACGTGTAACATGCTCAACCAAGGGGCCTATTTTTATGAAAAACTTTAGATTATTTCTTGCCAGTGTTGGCAATTGTAAATATATACCTTTTTGCAGTGAATTGAAGTAAGAAATTTCCAGCAGGCTTATGACTTGGTGGAACATAGATACGTTGCATGTAAGCTTCATGGTCTAAATGCTCAGTGGAGTGAAGATAAGAAGCAAAGTTACATACGACATGCTATTCGAGAGTACAATATTCACAAGACCTTGGTGCATCATCACATTGTTCGGCTTTGGGATACTTTTGAGATTGACCAGAACACATTCTGCACTGTATTAGAGTACTGCAGTGGTATATATATTCTACCTTTGTCGTATAATAATTGAAAGTCTTGTTTTGTTACCAGGTGAATTGATAGAATCTGCCTACGTTGCTTATACTTTTGTTTATCTTTTTTAATTTTTCAGGAAAAGATCTTGATGCTGTTCTAAAAGCAACACCTGTATTACCCGAGAGGGAAGCTAGGATCATCGTCGTTCAGATATTTCAGGGCCTTGTATACTTGAACAAAAGAGCACAAAAGATTATTCATTATGATCTGAAACCTGGGAATGTCCTGTTTGACGAATTTGGTATTGCAAAAGTGACTGATTTTGGTCTTAGCAAGATAGTGGAGGATGATGTGGGATCCCAGGGTATGGAACTTACGTCCCAGGGAGCTGGCACATATTGGTGAGTGTTGCAGTTCAGCATTTATGTGTTGCTTGGATGTTTGAAGAGTTGCTATTCTTTCCATTTGAAGATGCTCGGCTTGCTAACTGAGAAATCTATATTTGTCATTTTCTTCATATTTTAGAATATTCATACTGTACTTTTTTTGTTTTCTATGTCTTAAAAGGAATTTCATTTAATTTTCTTTTCTCTTGCTGTTGGTGAATTAGTATACCATATGTGTGTCAAATGTAACATTCTTTCATAACTTGACCACATTTGATATCTATTTCAAGAGTAGGTTAAATTAGTTTCGAATGTCTTACCTGTTGATATTGTAATTTTAGGTACTTGCCACCAGAGTGCTTTGAGCTCAGCAAGACTCCACTTATTTCATCAAAGGTGAGTGACTTTAAAACCCTCAAACTTCCCTTCCTCCCTACAGCGTGCGAGTGAGAATTAATGTGTAGGAAGTGGAGCAGATGCCTCCCTGCTATGCAATGTTCTTCAATTTTTCTGACAATTTTGCTTCCATACCATCTATTTACTGAGTACCTTAGCTGTTGCTCTTGCTCAAAGCACCGATATTGCTCCCAATAATTCTCTTTCTCCTTCACTCAGATTTCAGTCTCTTTTGACATTCTATATATTCTGGGAAACAGGTGGATGTTTGGTCAGCTGGTATTCTATTTTACCAAATGCTCTTTGGTCGACGTCCTTTTGGACATGATCAGACCCAAGAACGAATACTACGCGAGGACACAATTATCAAAGCACGCAAGGTTGAATTCCCTTCAAGACCTGCTGTTTCAAATGAGGCAAAGGTCAGTTTCTTCTCTTTTTGACAGTTGCTGCTGCACACTGTTTTTTTTTTTTACAAATAATTGGGACCTTTGTTCTTGCTTTTTGGACTTTTTGTCTCCCTTCTACACTTCTCTTATAGTTAATATACATTCTCTTCTGTTTCTTAGCCGAAAAAAGGAAAAAGTTAGGTAATATTGCATTTTACGTTCTCTTTCTACCTCAGCTTTAAGTTACGACAACCGTTTGGCTTCTACCGGCAGAATACATTGAGCTTCCAGTCTCTTTGCTCTGTCAAATGCAGCAAAAAATTGTAGCTTATTAATGACTGACTTTCTCCATTTCCTCTCTTTGATGATTTGTAGGATTTAATTCGTAGATGTCTAACGTATAACCAAGCAGATAGGCCAGATGTTTTAACTATTGCTCAAGACCCGTATCTCACATACTCGAAAAAGTAATATCATACAATGACACAGACACAGCTTAACGGGTCACAAAGCAGGGAGATAGATACTTTCCTTTGGCTAACATATAATTGTGATCTTATTGCAATAGTGAATGGCCAAATGGAATTTTGTATAGGTTGTAAATGTTTTATTTTTATTTTCTCTTTGATTCTCTTGTTCTTTCTTACTCAACAATTTAATGTTTTTCCATATCATTTTAAGTTTCAGTTCATATTAATAGTGCTGTATGCTATTTTTACGTGATAGTTGTTTTTTTACGGGAAGAATATGGAGTAGTAGATGTTGATGTAGTAAAATTTTTCTTTGGAATTTTACGCATCAGAGCAATCTTCTTTATTTTATTTGATTGCTGTATCACCTAAAATCACAAAGGTGTTGGGGGTAAAGCCGGTTATCCGACGAAAATCTTTCAATGCTTAAGTTAGTTAAGAGAAAATAATGAGTTATTTAATAACTTAAATCCAACATCTTTTACGTGAAGAATTATTAATTGTATCTTGCGTATTTGATTATTTTTGACTTACCTTTCATAAGCCATGTTATTCTACTATCATTATATTTTTGAAATTCATTAGTATTCTAAAAAATAAAAAAAATCATAATTTCAAACGAATTGGTATTTTTGGAATTTTGGATTTTGAGTATTTGTTTGTAAAATAATTTTACTAGGCCATAAATCTTCCTTTATTTAGAAAAAGTTTGAAAAATGTGAACTTTATGACGGTTAGATATAACCGTTGATATGAGGTTTCGGAATCTCACATTTTATTCAAGACCTTCCTCTTTAATAAGAATGGCCTTGGGTTTTGGCGACTTATTCGAAATTCTTTACCGTATTATATTTGATATTTTTATTAGGAAAAGAGCTCTTAGGTTTTTTTATTTATATTTGAGACCTTTTGTCGAATTTAAGAAGTCTCGAGTCATATTACATCGGAGATTTTTATTAAGTCACGGTTGGGATCTCACTGAACGAGATAGTTCTCATATTCCATCTACTTTTTGTGAGACATTTGTTAGTGGATAAATCTTTGGTACTATGTTGTTTTTAGTAAGCCAAAGGTCCATTGGGCTTCATCCGTAGCCCAAACTTTTTTCTCAAATATTAAATTATTTAGTTTTTAGTCAAGAATTAGTTGTTGATAAAAATTAAAAGTTTTGATTTAAAAAGACTTATACATCTGCCTTTCACATGCCAACTTTAATTGCTAATCTTAATCTTGTAAATCTCTATTTACGTTTCTATTTTCCAGTGGATCATGAGGCAAGGACGTTTTAGGTTCTAAAAGATTTTCCCTATCCTCATCATAATCTTTTTTTTTTTTCAAATTTTGATGATTATTTCTTTGATATTCCTTTTGATGTGGCTGCTTCTTAACCCTTTACTACATCGCTACATCGTTATATCAATGGTTAGGATTTTTCGTCCTTATAAGTACTCCATTTTCGCATTTTATTGTCCTTATTTGGCATTTTCTTCGTATCCAAGCCTTCTTTAGATTATCAATTGCAACAAAAGTATTACCAAGGTAAAGAAATTGAGCACCAGGTTTAACCTATTTATTGTTAACACCATTCAGAACGACGACAGCTAATTTGGAATGAAAAGGATTTCAAACTCTGTTTTCAACTTTAGTTCTGTCTTCATTCTAGAATGTAACCTCTAAATTCTGTATTAAACTTTAGTTTCATCTTTATTTTGGACTGAAACTCTCTCTTTATTGTAGACAATCTCGCCAATAACGAGATTTTTCTGCAAGTCTCAAATGATTGTTCTTCACTCATACTACCCTTTTGCCGTAACAACTAGTAAGCCCTTGCATTTTTTCAACTTCTTTTATATTTTGAATCTTTACTATTGAGATGGGTATTGAATAATTTTTTAGCGATTTTTAGACTATTGTGGAATTTTCTCTGAGTTGTTGATGATCATAAGCAGTCCTTTATAATTAGTTTTTCTCAATCTTATGAACAGATATGAATTCTGTTTCGAGTGATAATGAGGCTGGTCCTAGGAGAAAAAACTCAGAGAATGAATTAATCGTTGCCTTCATTCCCCCTTCAATTCCTGAAGCAAGAGGACATAGAACGACTTTTGAAGAAGACTGGTTCATTTCAACAATCACGGAATCGAACTTAGAGACCTTCACCCATTGTTGCAATATCTCAAAGAACATATACTTTAGGGTCCTTGAGGTAGATGAGCTTCCGAGTTGTCCTCCTAATGGTGAAATTTCCTTTAATAAGAAATTGTTTCACTTTAGCGTTAGACATATTCTTCAAGGCTATTTTATTGGGATCTTTGAGTCTTTTAAAATTGCCTCTTACCAACTGAAGCTTAATAATGGGAGAAACTTGTTGGGTTTGTATGTTCTCTAGAGTAAGATCTCGGATTCAGCCGCTACAATTAAAGAGATCGAGTATATGTATTTGTTGAAAAACAGCCTAATGAAAAGCCCATGATGGTATTATCTTTAGACCCGATAAGGAAAACGCAATCTTACCATTGATAATACATCCTACAATAAGAATTGGAAGAATAAATTGTTTTTTGTCGGTGATGAGTGAAATTTCAACAATAATGTTTAGGCTCCTAGATTGTTTGGGGACACAATTACCTAGAATGATGAACTTAGAGCTCTCAGCTCAGAATTTAGGATTGAGATGGTTGAATCCCCAGTTTTCATCTGAACATCCCTCATTTTTGATGCTGACCTAATCTCTTCAGGTCTTGTTAATTTTTGTGTTTTCAAGAGCCACTTAGGTCAAGGTAATACGGTTGAAGGGGCTTCCGAGGTTTTAAAGGCCAAAGTTAGGACTTCTGCCCCCAAGGGTATAGTTGAGACCCCTTTTCCCTAAGGTATAACTGAAACCTCTACTCCCAAAGGCGTTCTCTTTCTTTCTTCCAAAGGAATTGTGATCCAAAGCAATTTGTCACCGTTTTCAGCCCCTAATTGGACAAAGGGAAACGTAAGAGGAATGAGGTGGTCGTGGAGGAAGGGAGGAGCGGAGGAAGAAAAAGGGATCGCCCGTCAAGAAGACTTGTGAGAGCAGCACCCTTTTGGCCTTCTTAATACTTGCAATCCAAGACCTCCTTAAAGAGAAATAGAGTTCTACGCCCACTTATCCCTACTATCAATGAGCAGGCAATATGTATTTCTCCTAAGTACTCAGATGTCCTCTCGGTTACTGAGCCCTGGACACTTTTACACCATATGCAAAAATGGCTCAGCTATGTAAGTTGGTGATTACTTTACTTTTTTATTTGGTGATGAATCCTCTCCCTTTTGCCTAATATCTGGTTGTTTATCATGATCTGCTCAGGTCTAACATATCATTACTACACACCAAGGCTTTGTAAAGATGGATTCCTTAGGTAGATTGGAGAGGGACAAAGCCTGGTTGGTCGACAAAACTGAGAAGACTGAAAAGCAGTTGGCTATAGAGTGAACTTAGTTTGAAATTGAGAAGGAAAAATGGGCTCAGGAAATTGAAGAGCTTCAGGTTAGGGTTGCAGCCGCTGAGTTTGCGTAAGGCTAGGTGTCAGGGGCTTCGACTAGGTTTTGAGGAGAAGTGCCATTGACTTGAATAGTTCTTAGAAGCTGAAATGAGGTTCACGTTCCTGGCTATGAAACTAGAAAAAGTTGAGGGGATAGCCGAGGCCACTATTGCAATCGAGTTAATGAAGGAATTAATCTAACCTACAGAACTTTCTAAGGCCAATATCTAGATCTTGACCTGAAATGACTATATGAAGCTTTGGAACGTGAGCTCCATCCCCTAGTGAAGACTTATATGATAATGTCATTTTTGAAGTCCCCATTGACAGCTCAAAGGCTGCTCCTTCTAATCCCATCGACAACGAGGCTAGCAAAAATTGAACAGATACTTGCATTTTTTTCTTTTGTAATTGAAAAAAAAAATTTATAGACTTGAGGTTTTGTCTTTGATGGCTTATGTTGATCTTCTTGTATCTTTGCTTGGTAATTGTTTTTCATACTCGATTTCTTTACGTAACTTACAAAAATTTTAGTTAATATAGATAGATAACCCAAAAGAGCTGACTTGAGCCGAAAACGTAAAATGTAAAACTTGAGTTTCACAAGTCAGTCCTGCATAAATTAGAAAAATTTCAGTTAGCATAAATAATTTGAAAGATTTGACCTGAGTTGAGTTGAGAACGTAAAACTTGAGCCCTTATAAGTTAGTTTTCTGAACTTCTTTTGTTCAAAGTAAACGTCTTTACATAAGAACCATTTAAACCTTAGTACATCTTAAACTCAAGGTTTACACGAGTCTTGAATATTATTACTCTGATATGAAGTTGTAGAAGTGTAGTTGTTTTGGGAACCATTGAACCTTTATACATCCTGAGGTTAAGCTTTACCTATTCGAGTTTTGGATAATTTTATTTTTAGACGAATGAAACGTGATCATCTGGGAACCATTTTACTATTGTATGTCCTTAGACTAGGCTCAAGACTTATTTGAATTATGAATGATATTATCTCGAGATGAATGAGATGTGGTTATTGGGGAACCATTTTATTCTTGTATGTTCTGAGGTCGAGCTCATGACTTATTCGAGCTATGAGTGATATTACCCCGAGATGAGTGAGATGTGGTCTTCTATGAACTATTTTACACTTACAGGTCCTAAGACCGGGCTTAGGATTTATTCGAACTATGGATAATATTACCCTAAGATGAATGTGATTCTTTTTCTTTGTACTTAAGGGATCATGTCATTTGTTTATGTACCCTCATTGTTAAGGATTTTGTGAACGTCAAAAAATTGTATACAAACAAGATCATTATATACGTTTAGGACAAAAGTTTTTACAAGTTCTAGGTAATCCTTTAGGGGTAATATAACTTAAACCGTTCTGCATTCCACGACTTTTTAACCCTACTTACATAAAAAGACTCTAACTTATTATCACACCCCAACCCTGGGGTCTTCCTGTGACAATCGCCACAGACCTTCATGATACACTCTCTATGTCCAGAATATACCACAAGAGCCTGTAAGGCTATCAAATCATTCTCTCAACACCTGAAAACAGTTTATAAACATAACATCCCATCCATGGGAGCAATATCAAAGAATTGATCTCTGTGATC
>JAXCLQ010048275.1:0-19723 GCA_035584115.1 Cedrela odorata | reverse complement strand
AAGCTGTAATTCGTTTGATTATTAGGCATGATGTGATCAGTCAGTCATGCTAAACAACTTCCACAAAACAAAATATTCAAGTTGGTTCTCAAGTAAAACCATTTTAAAAATCTTGCTTCTTCTTGTGGATAAACTCAACCATCAAGGAGCATCATTTCCAGAAACTCATCTCAGTCCAAACTTATGAATCCTCCATAACATTTTCGAGCTCTTTCTTCCAATACCCTCATGACCATGATATAATCTGATAGACTTATGTTTGTTCTTCATTGAAGAAGCTTGTCAAGATAGCACGTTTTGTACTCTTCAATGACAATCAAATGACCTTTACCGCGGTTGTAAGGACCGATTGCTAGCATTTCTGGTTCATAGGCCTTTTCATTAATCTTGGAAGTTGATCAGGCACTTAGAAAATACTGCACTCTGGCAGTGTAAAAGAGAGACAACGAAACCTTTCTTCAACACGATTCTCACTGCGATGTCCGTTTCTGTATTTGAGGTCTGCATCTCTAATTTTCACTATCTCTTCCTCTAATGATGTTATTCGTCCTAAAGATATTGTTTTGGATGACACCAACTACAACTTCTCATTTGCCGCAAGTTCTAGCATTATGTCACTAGGGAAAAGGGAAAGACCACTAAAAAAAACAAGACTAATGAAGCTTTTAAGGAACGTATACATGTATGGAAAAGTTCTCATTGTAAGATTCTTTCATAGTTTGTTAATACATATGTACCTTATATTTAGAGTCTTCTACCTAAATTTCGGAAAGACAAAACTGCTTGGGATTTTTTGTCAAGCCGGTATAAGTACTTCAGTGATCTAGTTCTTCAATTCTAGTTGGAATATATGCTTTATAACATGTGTTAGGCACCTGACCAGTCTATTATTGATTATCATTCGCAAGCAAGCAATATATGAGACTAACTTTCTCAGGTAGATCCATCTTTTATGGATGTCTAGTCCATAAAATTATTTGCTAATTTCCAACCAACAATTCATTTATCTTATGATGGAGATTTGGGATGAATTTGAAAGTAATAGGGTTGTAACTGATAAACCAATCAAAATAATTATGATTAGGTTGTAACTCTTGTAAATCTTATTCACGAATTTAATAAGATTATATTTTTCTATAAATGTATATTGGCAAATAATTAATTTTATACTTCCACAAGGTGAAACTCATAGGATTATGCAATATTAATAATATCATGATAATAAGACTGTTTAATGGACGCATCTTTTTTAAAATTATTCATGGTCATAGGATTATAGGATAAGACCCTCGTAGTATTGTTAGAACTGGTACATACTTTGCATGTTTATTGATAGAGTGACAGATCTCATTAGCCACTTGCGTAGCGACGCTAATGAAAGTGTGTAGACACTCATTAGAGAATGACTTCATTGAATTGACCTACTGTAAAAATACCCAAATGGTAGTCTTACTTTGTCAATTAGAAGTTTTTGGCAATAATAGTGTTAGTGATTCTTTGACTTGAGACACCATGATTATCTTATGTGAGGATCATTATGCTTAAATGTCACTGTACGAAATTCATAAGTTGTGGGATCTTAATAGAATGATTGTTAGGTATAATCTAAATCACAAGAGGTGTACAAGATAAGATTTGTCATCCCTTGTAAGAAAATGAAATACTTTATATGAATGATATATTTATTGTTTGGGAAATGATCTAGGGTATAAGTAAAGCCCAATAGGTTTTGGGCCCCCAAATAGGTGATACAAAGCCCAATCTGAGGTCTTGCGAAGGACAGAAGAAACTTAAGTTTAGATTGAGCCCAGGGGGTCCTAACCATGGAATGGCAAGGACCTCAGGTATGGTAGAGACTAAGACCTCCCCTAGTTCAAACAAAAGGTCTTGGGCCTGAGCATCAATTCTAATGCCTCCCTTGGCTATATCGATCTTGGATACAACATGAAAGAGGTTTCAGACATGTGACCTAGTCTGAAGCTGTCTCAAGTAAATAAAAAGGTCTCAAGTCTCAACAGTTATGTATCGACGAAAGATTTATTTTCTTCATAATTTATTTTCGGATCATTTTATAATAAGGATCCATAGCCTGGTATATGTATTATGTAAGAAGGGCTCATTCTATAATAAGGATCAATGGCCTAGTAGATGTATTCTGCAAGTAGGGATTAAGATCCCACAATTTTTGAAAAGTGATGCTTATAAAGTTAAACTTCTGTGATTCCCAAAATCAAAATATGTTTGGGATTATTATTATCAGATTCTGTATAATCTTAATCAGTTTGAGAGACTTAACAAAAAATGACATATAAAAGAGAGTTAAGGGTAATCAAGTATGCATGATCGAATTCTGGACTAGACATATTAACCTAGCTTTACTTAAGCTGATATTGTCTTTGTCTTGCTTCTTCTCTTTCAAACACTAAAAAGCAAAATCATGACTTAAGCATCTAAGGGTTTTTGCCAGACCACCAACTTTTACCTCTTTAGATTTTATTGTGGTTTCAAGTGGAGCAATACTCAAGCAAACGAGAAAGATAAACCTTGGTGCATAGAATCCTTGGGCGAACTTTTACTGCATCAACATCTAACACTGACTGTTGGGAACTTGAGCAAAATGCCAAAAACAACAGCAATCATAAGAAAAGCCATAGCAATAACACAAACCTATACAATTAAAAATCGGACAACAACAAGGGGGAATCCTAAAGCAAATCCTTTAAGAGTGACAACTAGGGCGGTGACAATCAACCATCATCCTTGGAAGGCATAAATCGAGATTCAGAAGCTTCATCCCTATATCAAAATCTCTCTAATCCGAGAGATCTATAAACCGCCCAATGGGTTCTATGGTTAGCCGACAGAGAAAGACAACATATAGAAAATGATCGACAAATTCAAACATTGGCAGAAGAAATTGTAGAGATGAAAAGAATGTTTCAAGTCGATTCTCATAGGCTAAAGATGCTCGCACCATTGGAGGCCATAGAAAACAACTTTCCAAATGTTTTACATACCAAAGATCATGAAGTGAATTCTCAACAAAATACCATCAAAAAGCGATACACTGCTGAGAAAAAAGGAAAGAGAAAAGTCTCCAGTTGTATTTCAGAAAAGCTCAAACATGGTATTGCCAACACTCGCTAGATGACCCGATGACAATTCGCAAGCAGAGGCTAAAGAGCAATTTGAGTCCAAAAGACATGAGAACGTTCTTTAATCGAAAATATCAAAATGAGAGAGAGGCCTCTCAGGGAAGGAAACATAAGGAGCATGATGAAAAGATTGATAACTTGAAAGCTTACATTAGGAGGCTGGTTGAGGAATTTAAGGACCAAAAGAGATGAGAACGAAGGAGGAACAATAAGCCAGTATCTCGTTCTTAGTTACATCTCAAACCCCCTTTCTCCTGAAGGATTTTAAGCTTTATTCATCCCAGAAAGTTTAAGATACCTTAGCCTTCATGTGAAAAATTGATCCATCCTTGCATATGGATTTCTTTAGGGAGATGATTTTAATACAAAAGCTAAGTGAATCCCAAATGTTTTGCTTGTTCCCATTGCCATTAGAAGGACAAGCGAGGAAGTGGTTCACAAGTCTAACTCTTAATAGTATTAATAGTTTCGAGCAATTATATGAGGTGTTCATCAATGAGTTCAGAGGGGCGATTCCTAACCTTAAAACCCCTAGTTCGTTACTGCTCATGAAACAAGGAAAGGGAGAAACCCTTAACAACTTTGTCAAAAGACATTATAACGAAATAATGATGTTGGGAGCTTATCATCACTCTCTAAAGTTAGAAGGTCTCAGGAGATGCCATGAGTAGACCGAGGATGATACGCAATACGAAAACCATTTATCACCATCTATAAAAAGGCTCAGAGGAAATTGTTAGATGAAATCGAGAATGAAGACCAAGTCCTCCCTAAGCTGAAGGAGGAAAATATGTTGGAACCAACAACACAGGACGAGATGCAGAACCCAAAGACAGACATCAAGAAGAGATGAAATGATAGAATAAATTCTTAAAACTCCAACAGGAAAAATGGCTAAATATCGGACCAAAATAGGACGAGGAATAGAAGGGATAACTTTCCCTTAGAGGACAACGTTCATCGAGAAGAGATGATATGAGAAGGGTAGCCCAAGTCTAAGGAGAAAGAATCTTAACCCTCTTAAGTGCCCATCTCTTGCAACTTCTAAAAGAAATCAAAAGTCGAGGAACCTTACTGATGAAACCTCGCTCTATAAAAGCCAAACCAAGTGGAAATGCAAAAAACAAATTCTGCGAATTTTACAAAGCGCAGGGCACTTGACAGATAAGTGCTTCATGATGATATTGATGATATCAAAATATGTAATTGTGTGTTTTCAATGATGATATACATATCCAAATATGTAATTGTGTGTTAAGTTAACTCTTGATAATAAAATAGATTTAGACATGTTAAGAATCAAGTAAATTGTGTGTGAATGTGCTTGTGATAAGCCTTAACAAAATTCTGTGAAAGTGTCTTTATAAGCTTAACAGGATCGATACTTGAAGACAAATGATCGATATATCTAGCAAATATATTGACACATTTGATAAACAGATTGATACATTTGAAGAAGTTCAATATAAGAAAGTAAGGAGATCGATATCCATAAAGGCAAAAGCTTCAGAAGAAATCATCAAGTCAAACGGATTGATACCCAATTAAGTCAGATTGATACGTTCAGAGAAGATTGACACTCAGAATTCAAGAGATCGATATATGGCAATTTTAGAGAGTTGCAAAATATTTACCAAGCAGACCAGATCAATGCCCAAGACGAGGAGATCGATACATAACAATTCTAAAGAGTTGCAAAATATTTATCAAGTAGACCAGATCGATACCTAAGATAAAGAGATTGATACGTTGCAATTCTACAGAGTTGAAAATTATTTACAAAGTGAACCAGAACAATACGTAAAGGAAAACATATCGATACTCGTGATTGAAGACCAACTCATATTCAATCTTCCCACAAATAGATCGATACACTTCCATAAGGGATCAATACTTCCTATAGTTTTAAAGCTCAACGGTAACTTTTACAGCATTTATAATGAACATTAAATACACCTAATCAAGCCGTTGGATATCAGAGTCTTCATAAAGAAAACGAATATAAATAGAAGAAAAAAAGACAAAGAGAATTAACTGAGCTAAAGCCGAGAGAGTGGAAGTAAGCAGACATTGCTGAACCATTATAAGTCTAGTGTTTGCTTTCTCACTATACTATTTTATTCAGTTCATTGCATTACATACATTTTAACCTTTTAAATTTTTAAATAATCCAATTCACCCCCATCTTTGGTATTGCCAACTGGGCCAACATTTCGACCTCAAGAGCCAGATCATAATCTTTGTTTGAAATAATTATTTGACAGATTTTGTAGCAAATAATGGAGAAGGGTTCGACACTTCGGATCAAAAGGTTGGGCATGAAAAGACGTATAAACATTAAAAAATGGTGATCTCTAGTAGAACTATATTGGCAGGAAATTTAAATAAGGCAAAAGAGAACTATTTAAAATACTTGCTTCCCAACTCCGCCTCGGATGCTCACGTCATGACTGTAAGAGCCAAGAAGAAGTGTAAGGCAGCCTCAGTTTCAATTATGTTCACGGATGAAGACGAGGTAGGAGTACAATACCCATACAATGATGCTATAGTTATAACCTTATTAGTAGGAACAACTCAGGTTAGGCAAATATTAGTGGACACGGGAAATTCAGTTGACATCATCTTCAAAGAAACCTTAGATTCTTTAGGAATCAAATATTTAAAATTGAGATTAGCCGAGATAGCTCTTCATGGCTTTGGCAAATCATGCATTTAGACATTGGGCATAATATAACTGTCTATCACTGTAGGAGAGAAGCTCTATCTAAAGATTACGATGATTGAGTTTCAAGTAATTAATCTCAAGACGCCTTACACCATGATCCTTGTGAGACATTTCCTCAAGGTTACGAGGGTAGTAGAAAGCATCAATTACTTAAAGTTGAAATTCAGGGCAGGTAAAGGTATTGACGTCATCAAAAGAAGCCATAAAGAAGCTCGATCATACTTTGCCACCTTATCAAAAAACTCATACTGCCTATCAAAAAAACCTTGGGAAGAGATCCTCAGAGTTAACAACGAGAATTTAGAGCAAGGGAGAGTAATGGAAAGTTTAAGCAAGGAGGCTAATCATGGTAACATGCCATTGGCAATAGCGTTAGTGGAAGAACTATAATTTTTTATCTTGAAAAAAGAAACTCCGCAGAAAACAGTCAAAATTGGTTCTCATCTCCCTGAGGAGCAAAAGGCAGTACCCAAGAACATTATGAAACAACATATGATGTGTTTGCGTGGACACATGAAAACATGCCGGGATTTGATCCTCTAGTAATGTCCCACAGAAAAAGCTATTGTTCAACTCCAAACGAAAAAAAAACGGTGCATATCAAAGTATAAAAATTGATGAAAGCAAATTTCATCAAGGAAGTATAATATCCGGAGTGGGTGTCAAATGTAGTTATGGTAAAAAAGGCTAATGCGAAAGGAGGATGTGTGTAGACTTCACAGACTTAAAAAAAACCTGTCCAAAAGATAACTTTCCCTTCCCTAAAATTGATCAACTGGTGGACTCTACAGCAGAACATGAGCTATTAAGCTTCATGGATGCATTCTCATGATATAATTAGATTAGGATGCACGAGCCGAATTTGAAAAAAATTACATTATAACTGACTAGGGGTAGCTATAGAATGATGCCTTTTAGACTAAAAAGCATGAGGGCTACGTTCTAGAAATTGGTTAATCAGGTTTTCAAACCCTTGATCGGGACGACCACGGAAGTCTATGTCGACGACATGATTACCAAATCACTAAAGGCCTAAAACCATCTAAGACATCTAGAAGAAACCTTCTCCTATATGAGGAAGTACAACATAAAGTTAAATCTTGAGAAATGCGTGTTTGGAGTTCAAGTAAGAAAGTTACTGGGATACATGATTAGTAAGCGCGGTATCGAGGCCAATCCATTGAAGATCAAGGCAGTATTAGATTTTAAATCCTCTACCATGTTTAAGGAATTGCAAAGCTTAACAGGGCGATTGGCTGCATTAAGCAAGTTCTTATCTAAGGCAAAATACAGATGTTTTCCTTTTTTCTAGATTATGAAGAAAGGAAATAAAATTGAGTGGACTGAAGAATGCGAGAACAACTTTCAAGAGCTGAAGTAGTACCTTGCATTGCCACCACACTTGAAAAGCCCTTAATCAAAGATGTACTTTACCTCTACCTTACAGTAAGCGACCATTCTATAAGCTTAAACCTGGTAAAAGAAGATTTATAGAAAGTCTATCGCTCCATCTATTATACTAGTAAAGCACTGTTGGATGTTGAAATAAGATATACCTCACCTGAGAAGTTAGCATTTGCGTTGGTGGTAACGGCTAGGAAGTTGCGACCATACTTCACGGTCACAAACAATGAGGCATAATACAAAACTCTGATCTCATGAATCAATCTGGCTCAGGCTTTAGGTATCACAGGCTTGGACATTTGCTGTGATTCCCAACTAATAGCCAGTTAGTTCAATTGACAGTTCTAGGCCTGTGAGAGTAACATGCAAGCTTATCAAGAAAAAACAAAACAACTCCTAGACACCCTAAGGATAGTAATGATAAGGAAAATTCTAAGACTAAAAAACTCAAAAGCTGACATTTTGGTAAAACTGGCCTCCATTTTCAAAGGAAATACTCCAGCCTTGGTTCCAATCAAAATCTTGTAATAAAAAAGCACCGAAGTGAGCAACGATCAACCTTTTGTAGTCCAACTCGACTCTCGCCATTGTTGAATGGAAGAAATAAAGTCTTATATTCAAGAAGAGAAACTCTTAGACGACAGAGACGGGGCAAGAAGGATTAAAAACAGGTCAATGAGGTATACCGTGATTGATGAGAAATTATGTAAACGGAGTTTCAGTATTTCGAGTCTCAAATACCTCAGATCTGAAGAAGCAGCATAAGTTCTAGACGAAATTCATCATGGAGTATGTGACGAACATGTGAGAGCCTATTTTGTGACACATAAAATCTTAAGGCAATGATATTACTAGCCAACACTCTCACAAGACGTAGTTCAATTGTCAAGTTCATGGTAATGTGCTAAGGCAGCCCCTTGAGAAGCTGATGTCCTTGACAAGTCCTTAGCCATTATCCTAATGGGGTTTAGATCTCATTGGCCTTATGCCCCCCGTTTGAGCTAATACAAAGTATGCAATAATGACCATTGATTACTTCACTAAATGGGTAAAAGCTTAGCCATTAGCCACCATCACCGAAAGAAAGGTCATGATATTCGTCAAGTAGAACGTCATTTATTTATTTGGAATACCACAAGTAGTAATTGTAGATAATAGAGAGCAGTTCAACAACTCAAGTTTTAGAAAATTCTGTGCAGATTTCTCAATTAATCTCAGGTTTGTGACATCTACTCATCCAAAGGTTAACGAACAAGTAGAAGCCGTAAACAAAGTAATCAAGAAGGCACTCAAAAAGAAACTCAATGAGCATAATGGTGCATGAATTGATAAACTTTCTAAGGTTTTTTAGGCCTACAGAATCACTCTAAAGGTAGCCATCGACAAGACTCCTTATAGCTTGACCTTTGGATGTGAAGCAGTAATTCTTATTGAGGTTGATTTACCAACTTTCCAAATCGAAACTATGATGAGGCAAGCAATGACTAAAGCATACGTTTATTTTTAGACATGCTTGAAGAAAAGAGGGATTAGATGATTATGAGGGCAGTAACCTACCAACAAAGGGTGGTCGGGTATTACAACAAGAACATTCGCATCGTACCTTTCAAGTTGGAGACTAGGTCTTGATATAAGTCACCTTGAACACTAAAGCGTCAAGAGAAGGTGTTATTGTGGCTAATTGGGATGGACCATACAAGGTCACCCAGGTTTTGAGGCCTAATGTTTAAAAATTAGAATATTTAGACGGAAGTAGGGTTAAAAAATTATGTAATGCTGAATGGTTAAAGTTATATTATCCTTGAGGGTTATCAGAGATTTGCAAAACTTTTTGCCTTAAAAATGAATAAATTAATTATTTTTTGACATCAGAAAAAAAAAAAACTCCTGATAACAAGGATACACTAGTGAGCAAATGATCCTTAAGTCAAGGGACAAAGGAATCAAAAGCTTAAGATAATATTAACCACAATTCGAATAAGCCATGATCTTGACCTAAGGACATAAAAAAAAAAAAAAAAGTGGTCCTCAAATATCTATTTCTCGATCATTTCAGGGTAATACTATCCATAGCTCGAATAAGCCCTGAAGTACGATATCAGGACATACAAGAGCATAACGGTTCCTAAATCACTATATTATACCCCTACATTGAGGTGATATTATCTACTCACCCTAGATAAGTTTTACACCAAATTACAAGACAGACGAGAGAAAAATGGTTCTAGATTAATTAGGTCATATCTACACTTTGAGGTAATATTATCCATAGCTTAAACAAGCCTTAAATATAGCTTTAAGAAGTAAAAGGGTAAAATGGTTCTCAAGCGGCTACGTTCAATCTTCATCTTAGGATAATAATATCCAAAGCCCAAATAAGTCTTAAGGATGAATTTAGAACATAAGAGGGTCAAATGGTTCACAAATGACTGCGATGGATAAATCCAAGTCAGGTTAATAATATCCAAGATCTATTAAAACCTTGAAGTTAGGGTGTATTAATGGTCAGTATGGTTTCTACTTGAATATGCCCTATATAGAGAGAGAAGATAAGAAGACTGATTTGTAGTGGCCCAAGTTCTATACTCTCAACATAACTTAGCTTAGGTCAAGCTTTTCAAAACACTTATTGACACTAGTTAAGTTTTGTAAGCAACACAAAACATTAAGTATGAAAAATGAATGGAAAGCAAAGCAGCAAAAAGATCTATATAAGTCAGAAGCACGGAATTTATAAACCCATTGCATCAAGTTTATTATATTTAAAAAAAATAAAAAAAACAAAAAGAAAAGAAAACCAATAAAAAAAATAACGAAGGTTGAAGTTCAAATTCTCGAGTTGACTAGAGTGTTTGGCAGATATGTAAGGGCCTTAGTCCGGTTGGTAGAAGGAGTAAAAGAAGCAATATTGAAGCTGCCATGAGGAAGGGCACCCTCATGCCATTCGAGAAGTCTTCACCAAGGAGTGGATGCTCGCGTCCTAAAGCCTCATATAACCACATTAGATCCAAATCATGATATTAACCTTGGAACGTCTCGAAGGTTAGGTCAATCCTTTCATTGACCCTACTTGTGATAGTGGACTTAACTAACCCCTCAACCTCTTCAAGCTTGGTAGCCAAGAACACAAATTTCTTCTTCTCAACTTCCAAGTTTTGCTTCAATTCCTAGCACCTCTCCTCGAAACCCTTGTGATGCCTCTGGCACTTTGCCCTATATTCAGTCAGGTCGAACTTAAGGGTGCTCATTCTTTTGCTGGACTCTGTCTGGAATAACTTAGCAGTAGCTACTCTGACCTGAAGCTCATTCATCTCCTAAGCCCACTTCTCATTCTCAGCCTCAAACTAAGGCCAAATGACCCTTGGAAACATAAAAACTTACAAAACCTGATGAGATTAGGTCAACATCAGAAAGAAAAGACTTTTGGTTGGATGCCAAGAATTTGGCCATCTCAACCTTCTCCAAATTTCAAGTACAGAGCTCACGTAAATCACTTCAGCTGATTGCATCCCTAAACAATCTCGACACTTGGATGTTACTGTCGAAATTCTAATCACTATCAATAAAGATCTATTTATTCTTTCAATCTTTATTGCAACATGGATTACCCGTAATAAGATTGCATTTTCTAGGTCGGGTCTGAAGATAGTACAATGTAAGGTTCTTTACTAGATTCCTCTTCAGTAAACACATATATTCAATATTTTTTATTTTGGGAGTAGAATTCGAGATCTGACTCCATAAAATGAACAGACCCAACAAAATTATCCAATTGTTAAGGTTCAGTTGGTAATAAGCAATGCTAATGACTAAAAAATTCTAATAAAGTAGCTCTGAAGTAAGAGTCTGACCCTAATGTGAAATAGTTCTTCGTTGAAAGAGATCTTACCATCAAGAGGGCAATTGGGGAATTTAAGTGATTAGTATGCAATTTAAGGTTTAATCATATCAAATATGCAATTAAAGTTTCATTTCATCAATTTAAACAAAATTAAAGTTTAATCACCAATATTTGATGATTTGTGATGAGGATAAACCTCTTAAATGTTAAATTTCCTGGAGAATTAAACCCTTGAATTTTGAATCCTTGTTTGGCCGAAAATATGGAAAGATAGAGAGAGTTTGTTTTTATTTTTCAATTTCTTTGAAAAATATCATTCCATACCTCTCAAAAGTAGAAAATGATCCCTTTATATATTTTTGTCTCATTTACTTAAATGTCCTAATTATCTTAATGAAAGACAAATACCTCCAAAGCTTATCCAACAAGCTTTGTAATAGTAAAAACTAAAATGACAAGTTTGCCTTCATTAAACAATTTAATGCCAAATTTGTCATACAGCTAGTTAAACCAATTTTAACTAACTTTATTTAATTCTATTTATATTCTCTACTATTAACAAAATAATGAATTTACATTAAATTATATTAAGGTCGTTTAATTAAGCTCTCAAATCCGTTAAACTATTTAATGTGTAAACAGTTTACACTTTTCAATCAAATATTATCTCCGAGAATACTAACTTTCTTGCGAATAATATTTATTCTATTTATTAGCTAGAATAAGCTCAAGTTATTGGTTGTTACCTCTCGGGTTCACTGTAGTGTTAGCCGTGAGTTGTATCCAAACTATTTAATCCCGTTTCGAACTTTTTAAAACTCAACGACTATGGTTAACATCTAGCAATATGTCATAGTCCCTAAACCATAATAAAGAAAATCTTCATCATATCGTTTATTAATGATTGTACGTACCATGTAGGTGATATCATTTCATTCGTCTAATCCCGACTAAGTTAAGGCTCATGGAAGTTAAAACCTTAAATTCAGTATCCATTCTGATCATCGGTCACTACATGCTGAGCTTGTCATAGCAAATCTCTTTCGTATGACTAATATTGTTCCCTGGCCATAAATTTTATTTTCAAGCATTTACCGATATCTGACTGGGAACTCGAATCCTAATTGAGTTAACAAAAACTCAAGATTCTATGTATTAAATCAATGTATTCCATATTGACAATCACTTGCATCCCAACATAAATAACATATGACTAAATCGACTTATTATGCAAGACGTGATTAGTCTCAACTTATACACCATATAAACCATGTGCATCCATATCGGATGTCGACTATGACGTCTTTAGTCAAAGGACTACTTCACATACTATTACAATCAAATGATGAATCATTAAGCACATACTTTTATATGATTCATCATTACTTTGGTCACGTTCAAAAAATAATTCTTTAACTATTAATCCACACTAATGCCTTAATGACATGACTATCATTGTCATATGCACTAATATCATCTCATGATATTCCCTGACCTCAGGGACAGACGGAGGTGTAGGTATAAGTCTCTAGATCTGATTCTATGATAGTGGATGGGAACCAGTCTGCTTCAAAGGGTGTAGTATGTTTCCCTGGTCTCAAGGACAGAAGAGGGTGTAGAAACAGTGGCTAGTTCTTTCTCAGAGTTATTTCCCTTAGAAGCAGTCTCGCTATCACTTGAAATAGAACCCATTTATGCTCACAAGAGAGAAAAACAAACTATTAAGAATTGTTCAAGATCATCAACAACTTATGAAATTTCACCTACGATCTCTAACCTTAGAAAGCTATCTAATGTTTGTCTCAAACAACATAAATACCAAAAGCTGATAAAAAAAAAATCGAAGACTTATGGGTTTTTGTTGAAATGAAGGAGTAACTTGAATAGAGAACTATCGCCTAAGACTTGCAAAAAATCTTGTTCCTTGCGAGGTTGTCTACAATGAGAAGAGGGTTGCAGTATAAAAAAAAAAAGCAATTGTGATGCTGTGAGAAAAAAGTTACAATCCAGAATGAAGGCGATAATGGAGCAGTAAGAAGAAAATGGCAGCTCTGAACAAGAACGACCTTGATGAAGCAAGTTAAAACTTGTAGTCTATAATAAAAATGAAACTAAAAATGAATGCATAATTTAGAGTTTTTTTTTTCATTCCAAATCAATTACTATTACTCTTAGAAACAATACAAACAAAGTGATTAGATTTAAGATTTATTTTTTTGAGTTCTTCCGTTACAATAAAGAGTCTAAGAAAAGTCTGGATGCAAAGAAAATGTGAATGAAGGCAGTGAAAAAGTGAAAAAATAGAATTTAAGAGAATGAGGAACCCTAACTGTTGATACAAAAAAGAGATGAAGGGATGAGATAAAGCCACATTGGATAGAAGGTTAAAAGGTAATCATTAGAATACGAAAATGAGGTAGTAATCATGAAGGCGAAGGAAATATTTTGGGACCTGAAGCGATGTTGCCTTGTAAGCTAATTAAAGGTAGACACATGGATGAAGGCCTGTGAAATTCAAGTTAAGCATTTAAAGTTTGTGTGTGGGTAAGTTTTTTCAAATCACAACCTTTAGTTTTTGTCAAATAATTATTTTGTGACTAAAGCTAGGGGACTTGATGTTTGGGAAACGGTTTGAGGAATAAATAAAGCCCAATAGGCTTTGAGCTTCTGAATGGGTAATACTAAACCTAAGTTAAGTTCCCACAAAAGACGGAAGAAAGCCAAGTTTAGATTAAGCCTAGGAGGTCCTAACCATGAAATGACAAGGACCTCGAGTATGGTAAAGGCTGAGACCTCTTTAGCTCAAACAAAAGGTCTCGGGCTTGGGCATCAATTTCAAGACCTTTTAACAGTTATGTATCAACAAAATATTTATTTTCTTTCCAATTTCTTTTCAGATGATTCTATAATAAAGATCCATGGTTTGGTAGATGTATTATGCAAGAAGAGCTTATTTCATAATAAGGATCCATGGCTTGATAGATGTGTTCTACAAGAATGGCTTAAGATCCCACAATTTTCAAAAAACCGATGCTTATAAAGTTAAACTTCTGTAATTCCTGAAATCAAAATATGTCTGGGATTATTATTATCAGATTGTGTAGAATCCTACTAAGTTTGAGAGACTTAATAAAAATTGACATAAAAAAGAGCTTACTAAGTTTGAGAGACTTAATAAAATGTGACATAAAATAGAGCTAAGGGCAACCAGGCACACCTAATCGAACTCTAGACTTGACATATTAACCTAACTTTGCTTAAACTGATATTGTCTTTGTCTTGCTTTTTCTCTCTCAAACATCAAAAAGTAAAACCCTGACTTAAGCATCATAGGATTTTTGTCGGACCACCGACTTTTACCCCTTTAGATTTCATTATGGTTTTAGATGGAGCAACATCCAAGCAAACGAAGAAGATCGATGTTGGTACACAGAATCCTTAGGCAGATTTTTGCTGCATCAACAATTATAGTTCTAGAAATATTTGGCCAAAGCAAAGTGTGAATTAATAGAGTGTTATTAATGTCACCCATTTTAGTTATGAATTTAGTATTCATATATATAACATTTGATATTAAAGGTTTGATACTAGACCATACCTCAAGTCCGATCAAAGCGTTAGATGGCAATATGATTGAATAGCATGATAATTGGTTACGAAAAGGTTCATTTGAAGTGTTTATGCATTTCATTAAAATATGGGGATCAGATACATTCTTAGATGTCAATCATGATTTGTGGGCAAAATTATCTTTTTGGTTATAAGATATAACCAATGGTATATATGATTAAAATAGTTTAATTAGTGGAAGAAAATTCATTTATGTGCTTACTGCCATCTTCATAATGAACTTATGAGGTCGCACACAAACAATTGATGTGATCTATAAGATCAGAAAATGGGCCACTTAGTTGGGATCGAGCGTAAAGTTGGCTATCTGTTCAAGCTTTTTTCATTGCATGCTCCTATCCTTAATCAATTTTCTATGTTATTGTTGTTTCATCAAGTCTTTGTTATTCTAATTTGAGACATACTTCCATGTCGCACATCAAATTTTTAGCTTCTAATTGTTGTTTGGGCAAAATTATTTTTTAGCCCTTTATTGTGTTTCTTGTCAATTGATAAACATGTTGCTTTAATTTTTAATAAAAATGATTCTATTTTTTCTAGCTTTTTTGATCTTATTTGTTATGATATTTAGAGACTTACTTTGATTCCTACTAAGAGAGGAGCAAGTTAGTTTGTGATTTTTTTTAATAAATGATTATTCACGATACACTCGTCATTATCTCTTATATGATCATTCTGAGTTAGTTAATATTTTTCATGATTTTTAACAGATGGTTAAAACTCAATTCAACCATACCATCAAAGTACTTCCTATTGATAATGTTATGAAATATACATGTGCTTCTTTACTTAACTCTCTCAAGCAAGACAATACCCTTTCTTATTGTTCTTATCCTTAAACACATCATAATAGAATAGTTGTGTTAAGCAAAAACATAGACACATTCTTGACACCATTCAATATTTTCTCATCTCTGCTACCATTCTTAAGTCTTTTTAAGAGGGAAGCTATCCTTACTACAATGTACACTATAAATCGAGTACCACCTCTTATGATCTCAAACAAAACTTTGTATGAAGTTCTTAACAGGAAGGCACCTAGTTTTTCGTCTTTTAAAGTTTTTGGTTGTGCTTGATTTGTTTTGCTTCCTATGAGCTTATTAAACTTGAACCACACTCTTGTCTTTGTTGCTTCTTAGGGGTTATGGAAAGCAAAATGTTTATTAATGTTTCTCAAAACACTGGGAATCCACCTTCAATTGATCATTTTTCTAATTTTCATTTATTTTAGGTGATGAGGGCTCTTCTAGTCCCATCTTGACAATTGTTCTTAACTTATCAAATATTTCTACTAATCCAAACATTAAATTTGGTTTACCTGACACTTTCCTAAGTCTTAATGCACGACGCTTTATCCGGTTAGAGCTTGCCCCTATCATCTTTGTGATTATCCTATCTTTTGTAAGTCTTATAATTGCAGTTTTACGATATTAACAGATGTTTTAGATGAATGTTAAGAATGCTTTCTTAACGATAATTTGGCTAAAGAAATATATTTATAACCACTTTAAAGTTTGGAACACTCACGTGAAAAATTTTGTCATCTTTATTTGACTCTCTATAGTATTAAATAGTCCCATCAAGCCTAGATTTCAAAGTTTAGCTCTTTATTAATATAGCAAGGGGTTCACATAATGCCTATGATTTTACCTTGTTTATTTAATAGTCTGAGGTGGGTATTGTTCTGCTCTCACTCTATGTAGTGTTGACTATAATATCATACAAACTCATATTTTGATGATAACAAAATATATAAATTCAATCAAGCAAATGAATAAGGAAGTATCAAAACCTCAAGATAAAGAATTAAAATACAAGTTAAGGGTATTTATTCTTAAAATTTTTAAAATAAGCTTATATGTGTATAAATGTTATAAGCTTGTAAACACATTGATTTTTGCGAAAACATACTTTTAATACTTGCAAAATACGTCAAAAGACACACTTTTGAAACCTAGGATAAAGACTTATCGTATTTTTTAAAACTGAAAAAAGGGGACTAAACTGCAAGATTTTTTAAGGACCAAATTGCAAGATTTTTAAAAGCTAAAAAAATAAACAATTAAGGAATTGGTCGACTGATTTAAAGTTTTTATAATCGTTACTCATTGTTTAAAAAACCAATCGACCAATTTGAGGATAATGTCTATTGTTTGCCTTTAAAATTAATTTTTTTATGAGTATAATGGCTAGTTTTTGAACCCTAACTATACATACAAGTCTCACATTCATTCATAAGAAGTTCTGAACATTTTATCTCAAAGTCTAAATGCTTACAAATATCTTTCAAGTTTCAAAATTAAATCTTAAGCTTCCAAAGTACTACAAATACATTTTATATACCAAGATCTTTCATTTGTAATATTCTCTCTTGTTGGAGAATTATTTGAAGGTGTAATTTATTTTCTACATCTATTCTCATCTATAAAAGAGTAAAAGAAGTGATCTTTTACTTAGGTATTGTGAGGTTAAGTGATTGGGAGAGAATTACTTGTAAGGTTTGAGAGAGTTTCAAAAATCTTCTTGATTGTAAATTGAGTTTTAAGATTTCAAGGCTTGTTCTTCACTTGGGTATAATGAGGTTGAGTGATCGGGAGATAATCACTTTTAAAGTTTGAAGGAGTACCAAAAATCTCATTACTTGTAAATTGAGTCTTGGGGTTTCAAAACTTGTTTATAATGGATAAAAGAGAATTTCATAGAATTTTTAGGTGTGAAAGTGGTCATGAAATTTAGCATAAATTAGAGATTGTATATGAAAGAACTAGTCAAGTTAAAGAATATAAAATAAGTAGACTCACTAGGCAATATGAATTGTGTTAGTGTATATGTCCTAAAAACCAATCGTGTTATAAGTTTCTCGGCATTTAATTTATAATTAGATATTTATTATTTTTGATTCACATTTGTATGCTATTTCAACTATTTATACATGCTATAAATAATTTATGAATGTGGTAAGTCCAAATAAGACATTTAAAGTAAATATTCTTATCAAAATAGTTCTATATAAAAACAATATTATTTGAGCAATAATATTATATAATAGGCACATTGAGTGCTTCCGAAAGAATATCAAAAAGTTGATATAAGTTTGAATGACGATAATAGTCATGTCAGTGAGGCATTATTGTCGATTCACGGTTAGAGAACCATTTATCGAACATGACTAAAATAAACGATAAATCACATGGAATAACATGATGTCAATGATTAATCGTTTGGTCATATTAGTATACAATGTAATCTTTTGACTTGAGACATCGTGGTCGAATCCGGTATAGACGTGTATGGTTCATATAATGTATACGTGCGAGGTTAGCCATGTCACGTATAATAAGTTGGTTTGGTCATGCATTGTTCGTACGTTGAAACAAACGATGGTCAAGATGGGACCCGTTAACTCATAATTTTAGGATTGGAGTTTCAGCTAACTCAATCCGTATCTGAGTTTCTAAGGTAAGCGTCGATAAATGTCAAAAAAATAAATCTTTGGCTAGAGTGATTATTAATCATGTGAAAGAGTTCGTGATGACAAATTTCGAATATAGCGATCTACAATTCACAGAGAAATCGAGTTCGAGATTTTGACATCCGTGTTGATAAGAATATAGACGGCGGAAGGATATTATCTACATGGAAAATATGAAAATTTATAATAAAATGAAATTTGATGAAGTTATTAAACTTACTGCGTTTTAGGGGCTATGGTATATTATTAGATGTCAACCAAAGTCAGTGTTTTCGGGATTAATTTTTAATGAGATTCAAAACTAGGACACGGTTAATTCACAGAGGTCCCATAAGGTCACACCAACACTTGATGTGAGAGGGTACATATTATTTAAAAGGAGGCTAACACCATTATAAAATAATAAGGGTTTTGATTATTTTATATAAGTGTTACATAAAACTAAATAAGGTATTTTAAGAGTTAAAATAACATTACAATAATTAATTAGATTAATTATTTTAAATAAGGTAATATTTAATAATATTTATTATAGACTATATATTAATCATTTAAAAATTAAAGGACTTATAATAAATACTTAGAGGTTAAAAATGCAAACTAATATAGTTTGCATGCTTTATGACAATAAGTAATTGTTCAAGGGTTAAGTTGCAAAGTATAGGGTAATATTTATCAAAAATAAATTTTATAAGGACTCCTATGCAAATAAAATATTTACAAACTAGCCCTAACTATAAAAACCAAAGTCTTTCACTTTTTCTCATTAAGTGAAAACATTTAGAAAATTGAAAAAAAATCTCTCTCATTTTTTCTCTCAAAACCCCTCTCTTTCATTGTGCATTAAATGTGAAAATTTGTGAAGGACTTGTGTTCTTCAAGTCTACTACTCTTTCATCTTCATCAAGCATCTATTGAAGTAAGGTAAACACATCAAATCCATCTTACAAATTCAGTTTTTATTTTAAAAAATTACCATGAAAATTTTGCAAGTTATGAAATGTTCTTAGCTTGCATGTCTAATTTATCATCCTCTTCATGCATTCTTAGTTATCAACAAATTGTTTAAGATGGAACCTTATGATTCCATACATGACATGTTCACTAGATTTATAGACATCATTAACTTCGTTAAAGCTCTGGGAAAATCATTCTTTAATAGTGAGCAAGTGAAAAAGATCCTCAGGTCTCTACCAAAAGAGTGAACAACAAAAATGAGTGCAATTGAGGAGGTAGAAATCTCAATTTTTTTTCTTGATGATCTAATTGGCTTACTCATGGATTATGAAGATAAGATTTATAATGATAGAATAGATGAGACTAAAAAGAATAAGAACATAGCATTTAAATCATCAACACATGAGAGTAATAAGGAAGAAAGTGAAAGTGATGGTGACATTGCTTTAATGACAAGGAAGTTCAAAAGCTATCTTACAAATAAGAAGAATTTTGGAAGAAGCTTCAAAAAATTCACTAGGGACAACCAAAGAGGTAAT
>JAXCLQ010048265.1:7569-19724 GCA_035584115.1 Cedrela odorata | reverse complement strand
AATATCAAATTATTCGATTAAATTTTCTATATACTGTAGATGCTACAATTAAAATTTTCAAAATTGCGGGCGTTACAGTATACTAGTATTGTCTTAAGAATAATTATAGAGACTCGTTGTAGGGACCGATATAATTCATACATTTTTAGTTACAGAAAGTTTTTATATTAGTTAAAGTATAATTAGTACTTGTGTTGAAGATTATTGAATATATTTATAAGGATTTTTAGGTTGATAATAATATATTCCTAGTTAAATGATGATGCAAAATGATGATGCAAATTGATTATGAGTCTTGGTATAAAGTTTGGGAAATATTTAAGAAGTTGGAGAGGAAGTGTCCACATCTTGGTTTCCTTGATTGGCTACTTGTGGAGACTTTCTATAATAGATCAATCCATTCAGTTGGGATCACAATAAGTATAGCTACAAGATGTGCTTTAATTGGGTAAACAAATAGAAGAGGCATATAGGTTGTTAGAGGAAATAGCTTATAATAATTATTAGTAGTCAAATGAAAGAGGTATGCTAAAGAGAATTCCAAGTATGTATGATGTTGATGGTATAAGTATGATGAATGCCAAGGTTGATTCTTTGGTAGAAATGTTTGGTAAAGTGAATTCTATTTCTAATTTAAGTTATGATTGATGTGAAGATGCTTATATGAGTTCTGGCTGTATGTCAGCAGAACGAGCTCAAATTGTCTTTAAATTTAATGGTCAGCAGCTGAATGATTCATATTCTCAATGCAAATAATCCAGTTTAGAGAAATCATTCAAACTTTCTTGGAAATAACTGAGTAATCAATTACGCAGTACTGGACCATTCTCTCTTCCTGATTGTTAGCCAAGGCAACCTTAACCAGAAAATAAATAGCCTTAAGTGATAACAATTGAAAAGATAGAAAATACAACCTCAGAAAGATTTTAGAGGCTGGAATAAAAAGGGTGACCATATTGTAAATTCGAACAGAAATATGGTGATGCAATAGAGGCAGATAACTAGTTTCATTTAGTCTTATAGATATGATAAATTATTTAGTAAGACTGAAGTTAAATCTAAAAGAGAACATTATAAGGCTGTCACTTTGTGAAGTGGTAAGCAAACTTGGTAAGGTGAGTAGTGAGATAGTTCGCGTTGTAAGAGAATGAATAAATATCCTGGTAGCCGAGGCAGGAGACCTCAGAGGGCCAAGGGACGAATTTCTTATCAGTGTTTCTGTGAGAGACACTGAGTTGTAACGCTGTAACTCGGTAGTCCAGACTTGGGTCGACGGGGAGCTGGCGATAACTAAGTTGAGGCCCAGAGTGTTACATCATGTGTATAAAATGGATGTTATAGATGAGTTTATCAATAAGATTTTTAAGATTAAAAATATTAAATAACCTCGTGAGACTTATCTAGTTAGTATGGGGACAAGTTAAGATTAAAATTTGAAAGGTGCAACGTGTGTAATACAGGCTGCATATACTAGGCTAAAGTAGAAAGATATTAATTTTAAAAATTTGGTAAGTGTAAGCCATTATCTCTTTTTTTTGATAAGCGAGCACAGTCATTGAGTTAAAACCATTACTCTAAAATCTCAAGTATGTATTTTCTGGTGAAAGTAATACTTCGCCCATGATTGTGAATGTTTCTTTGTCTAAGGATTAACTTGATATATTGTGAGTTGTTTGAGGAAAGAAAAGAGGGCAATGTGATGGACTATATCAAACCTTAGAGGACTTAAACCTTCTTTGGGCATGCATTATAAAGTTTTAAGGTAGCAGTGATATGCACCTGTTGTTGATTGAATTTATCTATAATAATGGTTATCTAGTTAGTATTAGCATGCCTCGGTATGAAACCTTATACGGTGGAGAGTGATGAATACTTTTATTTTAAGGTGAAATCATTAAAAAAAAATGTTAGAGAAAGTTGAATTAATAGAAACTTCTACTGAGAAGAGTAAGATTATTCAGAAGAGCATGAAGAAGGCATTAGACTGATAAAAGTCTTATGCTGATCCACGACAAGAATTCTAAAAGTAAAATTTATGATAGGACATATTAGAGAGTATCACAATGAAAGAGGGTGATTCATTTCAGAAATTAAAGAAAGTTGAACCCTTGGTTTAGGCGAGCCATACGGAATAGTAGAATATGTAGACATAATAGCCTATTGATTGGAATTGTCATCAGATTTGAAAATAAATCATAATGTGTTCCATGTTTTGAGGTTAAAGAAGTACATGTCAGATCCTTGGTATATTTCAGAGACAACTCAAGTAAAGTTGAGAAATGATCTAAGTCATAAGAATTATCCATAGAGGATAGTTGATTGACAGTAGTGAGTTTTGAAAAATAAGAACATTTTTATTGTAAAAGCTATGCATGGTGGTATGCAAGTATCGAAGGTATAACTTGAGAGTCTAGCATTCTGTGCCCCAACAATATCTATATTTAATTTAATGAACATATCAGCTATATGGAATCTCGAGGACAAAACTTTTTTAAGGAGGGTAGAATTGTTAAACCCTTTTCTCCAAACATAGGAGTAATATAGTCATTTAATGACATTTATATTATACATGAATGATTCAAGATTTATTTGATACATTAACGAGACTTAGGAGAACTTAAATTGGTGTTAGATTAAGTGTTGTGATGATTATACATGTGTTAAGCTAAGCTTATTGGGCATATTTGGTAGACAAATATGATATTTGAATAGGAATTCTATTAATTGATATAATAGTTGAAATGCGACATAGATTATGTTGAACGGTGATAATTGGAAAAAATATGACGTTGAATATGCGTTGTTGTCATTTGAAATAATAGTCTTCTTAAACAAAAATGCGAATTAAAAATAGTTACAGCCATAAGATTCCGTTGTTGGGAATTAAATAAATGGCCTCGTTAGTAAAATATCTTAATGTGTATGTGTCAACTAAGAGATCTTAGACATGTTTTCCATGAAATATATATTTAATGCATTGTGTTTAAATTACTTCGAAATCGTGGAATTGATTAAATATATGTATGTGGTATTAGATTCAGAAAATCCGCAAGAAGGATCGACTAAGCGTTAGGACAAGTAGTGGAAGTGTGTACCCTTCTCTTAATTGTGAGTAGATTTATACATATATACATACATAATTATGTAAATAAAATGCACGTGATAATTATATGTAATGCACGTATGCTAAATTGTTTAAAAATGAAATGTTTGTTATTGTTTTGTACTGATATTTGGATGGATTTTATATTGGGGTCTGCTGCATCAGTTTTATTTGATATACATGCATGTAATGGCTAAGGAGGCTGAATTTGAAATTTTATGTGGTGAACATTGTTTTGAAAATGTAATGGCCGTAGAGGCCTGATTTGTTTATATGATGTGAAAACTTTGAATTGAAAATGAATTTTTTAAAGTTGTGCATGTATATTGATGATGAGGCCGTTAAGGCTAGACATTATGACATGGCTTTGGACCTGTCTGTTATTTACTATATATATAGAGAGATAGCCTATGGACGGATCTATGAGAGGTCACATAAGTAAGTGGGTAGCAGTGAGGTTGTATAAGGGAGGATAAGTCATGGTAAGCCCACTATATGCCGTGCACTTAGATGCGGTTAAGGGACCCTATGAAAAGTCCTGGTGGCTTTATAGGGATCTCATGGATTTGATGGATATTGAGGATAGTCGCATGGAGCCTTTGGACGGACCTGTGTTTTCTTCAAAATTTCTTTCTTCTCTGCATCTTTAAGTTTAGCAGACATATTTTCTTCTTCAACTAATGCTTCCTCTAAGTCTTTATGAACTAGCTATGCTTTCATCTTCATCTTTCACATGTTAAAATCATTTTACCCTGCGAATTTCTCAATCGAGAATTTGGAAGAGACATTCTTTCAGCTTTTGAATTACTCTAATACCACTTGTTAATGTTTCGATCCTAACCAAAAAAAGTACAAGAATGAGAAAACTTAGTAGAGTCAAGAAAATATAGAAGAATAATTTGAAGAAATTAACAATGGTAGAAGAAACAAAAATGTAAAGATCAAAGACTAATTTCAAGAGAAATATACTTCCTTTGTAATTAGTGTATTTAAAAAATCATCTACATTTGTTTACAAGTTTCAAAGTTATATAGTTTTAACATATAATCAAAACACTGCATTTTGATATGTAACAGTAACAAACTATAACTAACTCTAACTTCCTTAAACAAAAACTTAACAAACCCCTTAATAGCTTTCTAGCTCAACTTCTTGCTGAACATCTATTCCTACTTTGCTAGCTAATCCTCAAAACGGTAAAGAATTTGAATCGCCAATTCACAGAAAATAATTGTTCAATAGTTGTAGTAGACAAGGGAAGAGTAAGCAAAAGAACAATATTATCTATACAATGGAGAATATTGTTGCTTTTCTAATACTTACCAACCATTGACTCAAAGTTAGAAATGGTTGAAAAATTCTTGAAATTTGGATGTTGAACTATGTTGTAATCATAATGTTGAAGTTAAATACTCAAATTCATCTTCTTATCACCTGTAAAGTCTTTGGATAAAACTTATTGATCAATTATAAAATATCATAAATTTTAAAAGACTTACATCCTTTATGAGGATCGAAACCTGGACTAAGAATAAGTAACTCTATTGCATGCTCGTTAAATCAATTACTTAGAATAAAAAAATATTTACTCGATAGTGTTGAGCAAATGTAAAGTTATCTTCTTGATTGCAAGCTCGACCTCATCTCGCAACATAATATGTATTCATGTTTCGAATCGATATTGCAAGCCTCGCAAAATGAATTCACTTGATCAAGTTAGGTGTTCCATCTATCATCTCTTAATTTGTGAATAAATGTTTTAGTGGATGAAAAAAGATGCTAGTTTTTGAAATATATTGTGACTGATCTTGGAAAGTATTACAAAGTACATCAATGATTATCATAATTTCTTTCTTAAGATATGAGATGAAAATAAACTCATGTCAAGTCATTGTTTCATAAGCGACATCAACATCTCTTTTTTGAAAATGAGTAATGCTGTCATCAATGATATTAAGTAAAATGACACATGTTGTACTTAATATCTTTATTAAGTGAGAAACTGACTTGAAGGAAGAACCCCATCAAGTCTCCCCAAATTTTTGTGTACGAATCTGATCAAGTTCATCAATGACAATCATATATTCTATTTTGGCTATTGTAGCATGTTTGAGTTCATCATTGCACTTGCATGAAACATTAACAATGTTCACATTAAAAGTCTGTTTATAAAAAAATAATGAATAGAGATAACCTCGTGAGAAGTTGCAACTAAGGATAGATTTAGTAGGGAGCTCTCAAACAGAAAAATAATTAATTTTTTTTTTTAAATAATTGTATACCTTTATTTTTATATTCAAACCCACCAAAATAAGTGTATATATATAATTGTGTGTGTGTGTGTGTGTGTGTATGTGTATGTCTATATATATATATCCAATCATTTTCAAGGAAAAAATTTATTAATTATTTTATCTCAATAACTTATTGAGATATAAAAATTGATTTAATTTTTCTATTGAGATCTCAAATTGATTTTATGAGACAATTAAACTATTAAGAGATTGATGTAGATATGTACTATATATTTTAATGAAAAATACTCATTATATCATTTACATAAGGTGTATTTTTTTTTAAATTTCTTCATCTAAATAATTTTTTATACTATTGAAATTTATAAAAATGAGGTTAAAAATACTCTTTAGCCTAGTTCAAAGTAAATTTTTGGATATGTCTCTAGTTGCAAGTAAAGTCAACTATAACGATGCTGTAAATAATGGATATAGTAAACATATGTAAAATCCCTCAAAATAAATGCTTTTAATCCATTTCACTTCCTTACTCTTCTATATTTTGAATATTTAAATTGTTGTGAGATAATTAGTACATAATATATACTCTCTTTCAAGATTAATACAAAAGTGTAGTGATATTAACAAGACCAAAACTCAACACTATACCTATTTGTTGTCAGTGCGATTCATCACATTTTTCATCAATAATTAAACAAAACTCAGCACCTCTGATTTCTTCACAAATTACCTTTTTCTCTTTAGATGAAAAACACATGTAAAATTTTCTTTTCGAATATGTGGTAATGTGTAAGAGGCATTGTTTTCAAAACTTATACTAGTATTAAATATAGACAATGATGAATTGACTTCTAAATTTTCAGTATTTTTTCTCTTGAAAAATTGATCAATTGTTATTATTTTCTTGTAATTTTATCAATAAAGATATGAGAATAATGTAAAGTATTAGTCGATAAAAAAAACTTTCACGAAATTAAAGTTTGCAAAAAAAATAAAAAAAAAAGTGGCAAAATGAGCAAGATTTAAATTGTATATAATTAAACCTTTGTCTATTATTGTTATTCATTTAAATTGATCGTAATGTAAAATCTTCAGAATGAGCATCATGACAAAATCTTCAGATAACTACTATTGGCGAAATCTATTTGTTCAAAAAGCATCTAAATAGTGTAGCATGGGTTGCTCTTTTCCTAATGGTATGTTACATAACTTAAAATGTGATATTCGAGATTTTTTTCCTTCTTTTAGTGGCACCAAATCAAGAACAAGAATATGTAATATAATCAACTTGATGTTATCATTTTTTTTAAGATTAGAGATTCTTTTATGGCAACTTAAGCATATCTCATATTTTTATTCATGTTTTTCGATTTTTTTTAAACTTCAAAAACATGTCTTCTCATAATGATTTATTTTCTTTCTATTACTATATATTCTACCTTTGACTGGTGCATATCATTTCAACAATTTTTTAGGGGGATTATCGATCTATCTTTCTATGCTATTGGTTATGCATGGCAGATTATAAATTTTCTTAACAACATCATATTTGGTAAGTAAACAATTCGGAAGTTTTTACTTTCTCTTAAGCACTTTATAGTTTTTTTTTCCTTCTTAATTATATCTAATATTTTTCTTTTAGTCTTTTAAACATTATTTTAACCAAATATTTCATTAATTAAATCTGTCAAAACAAAATCCTATATAATATCAGTTATTAAATGGCTAACACTAAATATAGAAATAAGCCTTACCTTAAAATTTTGTGTTTATGAACATTCTCAAGTTTGATTGAATAAAGCATTTTATTATCCTTGTTTCCAAAATATTTTGTTTTTGAAATGTTGTTTAAGGTTGATGAGTTCTTATGATTGTGTTGTATACGGTGCTGTCCAATTCCAAAAAAACTATTAAAGGTTTAGTTTTCATTTTTGCACACGAGGTGCTTATTAAATTGATTTTCGTAGGTTGAGTTTGCAATTCTCTAAAAAGTGGTATCAAAGCTTAGAAAACCAATAAGATGGTGTCATATAAGTTCTCAATTGAGAAGTTCACTAGTGAAAATAATTTTATCTTTACAAAATGAAAATGAAGATGAAAGCTTTCTTGGATTATGCAAGGTTTGATGAGGGTCTTGTAAAAGAAGAAAAAATGTCTTACATCCTGAGTAATGCTAAGAATGACAATCTCAAGAAGGCACATAGTGCACTGGTTCTTTTATTAGGGGATGATGTTCTAATAAGGTTTTAAAGAAAACTTAGCATTAGGGATCTGAAATAAACTAGAGGTCAGGTATATGACAAAATCTATAATTTATAGGTTATATTTGAAAAGAAAATTGTATGTATTCAAGCTTAATGAAGGAGGATCAATGAATGAACATCTAGAAGAGTTTAACAATATTGTTATTGATCTTGAACCCATAGAAATTAAGATTGATGATAAAGATAAAGAAAGCACTCATAGTGCTCGCCTCTTTACTGAAAACTTATGAACACTTTGTGGATAACCCCTAAAGAACACGCTATGAAAACCTGAAAAAGGTGGATAGAACCCCTAATAGCCAAACCAAGGAAAAAAGTTAACCTTTAATTCGAAACTCGCAATTAAGCAACTAACTAACAGAATTCCGAAAGAGATGACGATATAAACTAATCTTGGAGCCAAGCTTTGATACCAACTGATGTGAACCTCACTAACAACGTGACAAAACCTAATATCAAATGTAGTATTAAACTCCAAGATATTCAAGACACAAGTTTGTTGAGTCTTAACCCATAACCTAATAAGATAAGAACCAAGAACTACTGTAGTTGAAGATACCACACCAAAAATTTCAAAAACAACTTAAGAATTTATGTGACAAGTCTGGTTGTTTTAAATGCCACAAGAATAAACTTGATAAGTTCAAGAATCCTTTCAAGAAGGAAATAAAAGTATAAAATAACTCTCTTAATTATTATTTTTTATTCTTGGACTTGGGCTTCAATGACTTATAGAACATGCACCACGGTTGGTTCTTCATCTTACAAGCTTATCTTCCATGATATAGAACTCTTTGTTAACATTTTGATCAACTTCTAGAGCATCTTGTATTTCATCAGAATACATTGTTCTATAGTAGAAATTTAGTATTAATGGATGATGTCAAGTCCTCATTTTCCAAAGAGTTGAATAAAAGAGTTGAGTTGAGAGATTCAAGGATTACAGAACACTTGTATGCTAAAAGAAGATAATGAAAGAAAGATTACATAGGTAAGAAGAAAGATGCTCGATCAACCTCAAAGACCAAAAAACTAAAATGTTTTCATTGTCACAAGGAAGCATATTTGAAGAGACTTCCCAAAAGAGAAACAATCTGAAGAAGGAGATGACCTCATTCAACCAAAAAGATGTTATTATAGTCATTGAAGAAGACTTTTAATTAGCATTCATACTTGTTGCTCTGTCAACACACACGAAAGGTGAGTAGATCTTGGACTCAGGTTGCTCCTTTCACATGAGCCTTAATAAATCTTTGTTTTAAAATTTAAACAGGGTAAATAGAGGAAACGTTCTTATGAAAATGATACTTCTTATGAAGTGAAAGGAATATGAACCATAAGATTAAAAATGCATGATAGGGTTATTAAAGAATTATTAAAAGTTAGGGTTGTTCATGACCTAAAAAGAAATCTAATTTCCTTAGGCATGCTAAACTTAGGAGGGGTGTAGTTTTAAGTCTGAAGGTAAAGTCGTAAAGGTAACCAAGGGCTCAATAGTGACTCTAAAAGGATTTAGGAAGAATGGTATGCATGTTCTTCAAGGTATTACAATCCAAGGGAATGCGAATATAGCAGTAGATAGGAAAATAAATAAATGACGTTATGACATCTGAGATTGCTTCATTTTGGAGAGAAAGGACTTATAGAGCTAAATAAACATATCTTGTTAGGTGAGGGTGTTGTAAATCCTCTCAAGACTTGTGAGTATTATATTATAGGCAAGCATCATAAGATGAAGTTTTGTGTTGAAACTCAAAGAACAAAAAATGTTCTTGAGTATATACATTTTGACCTATAGGATCATGCTCATATGACATCTTTAGATGGTTTAAAGTTTTTCCTCTCTATTCTTGATGACTACTTAAGAAAGAACTGGGTTTATATACTTAGAAATAAGGATCAAGTGTTTAAGTGTTTCAAAAATTGGAAAAGCCTAGTGGAAAATCAAAAGGATAAGAATGTGAAGATATTAAGGACAAACAATATAATGAAGTTTTATAATGGAAATTTTGACAATTTATGCAAAAGTTGTGGAATTGAAAGGCATAAAATAGTAAGGTTCACTCATTTGTAAAATGGTTTAGTAGAAAGGCTCAACAAACCTTGACGGAGAAAGCAAGATGCATGTTGCTAAATTTAGGTTTGTCAAAGCTATTTTGGTAAGAAGTTGTCACCACTGCAACTTATGTGTTAAACAATTGTCCTTCAACTACCTTGAACTTCAAGACACCTAAAGAAATTTAGTATAGAAAGCCATCAAGCCTAAGTCATCTTAAGGTGCTCAGCTACACTGCGTTTACAAATATTAAACAAGGAAAATTGATTCTAAAAGCTGTGAAAAGCGATATTCATTAGTTATCTTGAAAGAGTTAAAAGGCTACATATTATAGTGTCACAATGGGAAGATATGAAAGTGCATCATTAGTAGAGATGTAATTTTCCATGAAGATGAGATGTTGGAAAAGATGTACATAAAGGTTGAATGTTATAGCTCTAGTAGAACATGCTCATTAGATACTCAATTTAAGGTAAAACTTGAAGATATATAACAAGTGCAACCAAGACCTGAACCTGCTGCAGTTTAAATTGATTTAGAATAACTTGGACAAAATATTGTAATCTAGTGAGGGATAGAGCAAAAAGGCAATAAGGACACTAGAAAGATTTCATCTATGTCGACTTGATAGTATATGCATTTCTTGTAACTGATGAAATCAACAATCCAGAACAAAATACTATGACAGAAACCTTAAGAAGTTCAAATTCTCAAAAATAGCATCAAGCCATGCTTGAAGAAATGAACTCGCTAATGAAAAATGAAACTTAATAACTAGTTTTAAAGGCTTAAAATAGAAGGATTGTTGTAACATCCCAAATTTGGGAGTGTCGGTAGGTGATGGGTCTCTCCCATCACCCTAAGCCTTACACAACTTGTTATATATGCAATTTCAAACAGACCCATATCAAGTCCATATAACTTAGGGCGTCATATCGCCACTACTGACGTATATATACAAACCTCAGATGATAAACTATATCTTAAAATAATATTGGCTATACATCTGTCAATCAATCTATATACATGCAACACCAGACATCATCAACATATATTAAATAACAAAATAAAATAAAACTGTTAATCTCTATGTAAGATGGACGCGACACAGTACTCGTGTCTCTAGGCTGTTATGTCTACTTACTAAGCTATGAGGTCTTGCAAAACTAGAAGGTGAGGGGGGGGGGGGGGGGGGGGGGGGGGGGGGAAGGGTTGAGTCTAACAAGACTCAGTGAGTGGATGATACACACAAAAACATCACTTTTTATACATATATTTATACTTTGCCATAAATTACATATTTTTGTCATCATTCGTATAGTCATACTATCGTTTGCATACTTATGCCATTATTTACTTATTCATATGATATATATATATACACACACATGCAACAATCATTTGCATTTAAACAAAAACAATTTTCAATATATCAAATATATAATTCATCACTTAGTAACATACTAGTATTTAAGGGTATCCCCTAAAAAATCTCAACAAACACCACAGTATCTTAGGGCATCGTGAGTCTAACAAGACTCAGTGATTGGATGATATATATACAAACATCACTTCTTATATATATATATATATATATATATATTTATTTATACCTTGCCATCAATTACGTAATTTCATATGAATAAGTAAATAATGGCATAAGTATGCAAACGATGGTATGACTATGCGAATGATGGGGGGTGGGGGGGGGAAGGGTTGAGTCTAACAAGACTCAGTGAGTGGATGATACACACAAAAACATCACTTTTTATACATATATTTATACTTTGCCATAAATTACATATTTTTGTCATCATTCGTATAGTCATACTATCGTTTGCATACTTATGCCATTATTTACTTATTCATATGATATATATATATACACACACATGCAACAATCATTTGCATTTAAACAAAAACAATTTTCAATATATCAAATATATAATTCATCACTTAGTAACATACTAGTATTTAAGGGTATCCCCTAAAAAATCTCAACAAACACCACAGTATCTTAGGGCATCGTGAGTCTAACAAGACTCAGTGATTGGATGATATATATACAAACATCACTTCTTATACATATATTTATACCTTGCCATCAATTACGTAATTTTGTCATCATTCGCATAGTCATACCATCGTTTGCATACTTATGCCATTATTTACTTATTCATATGAAATATATATATACATATGCAATAATCATTTGCATTTAAACAGAAATAATTTTCAATGCATCAAACACATAATTCATCAATCAGTAACATACTGGTGTTTAAGGGCGTCCCCTCAAACATCTTAACAGACACCACAGTACATTGGAGTGTCTCGTTTTCGCCATCCCCAAAGACACTAAGAAATAACACTAATCATTAGGTTTATACATCTTTCTCTAGTCCATATCCAAGGATATACGCTTAACCGGGCAAATAGATTATATCCTGATCCATAACTAGGAATACATACTTGAC
>JAXCLQ010048244.1:0-19725 GCA_035584115.1 Cedrela odorata | reverse complement strand
TATTTTATAAATAAAATTTGTACAATAATTATTAAAAATCTTTTGTTTAAAAACTAACTTTCAAAATATTTAAGTTGCATGAATTTGTAATAGAAATTCATTCATCAAATAATAAATTATTTTTCAAACATTTGAGCCATTACTTTCATGCCATAAAATATTTTTATAATGTAAAAACAACCTAATATATCATGAATGGAATTACTTACCTCAATTCAAGCTAAAGTATTAGGCTACCTCTAATTGCCGTCCAAAGGTTCCGAACCTCCTATAATAACAAATTATCTCATCAAGAAAACATAAAAATAACACATAAATAAGTTCTTCTTTTTTTCAAAATTTAACTACATTTATACTACCCGCTCACATATCATAAACAATACTCCTTACAATCTAGAATTTTTAACTCCTAATATATAAATAAGATCAAGCAAAAAATTTATAGATTTCCTCAACGCTCCTAATTTAATCATGTATAAAAGTTTCATGGCATTTCGAGTTCAAAAATAATTTTAAAAGAATAAAATTTTCAGACAACAGTAATCTGTCCAAGTTGTTTCTAAAATGCGAACTACTCAATAAATAATTCATAATTATTTAAACATATCTCCAAAAATTATGAAATTTATATCAAAACCATTAAACAGATTTATAAATCACCATATAAATTTTGGTAATTTTTGAAGGTCTTTTGAGGCTTTAAAATAATAAATAACTTAGAAAATATTAACCTGTCCAAATTATTTTATAATTGAGGTTCACTCAATCACAAATTCTTAAATATTAAAATATAATTCTAAAAATTTAAAAATTTACAAAAAAAAAAAAAAAAAGTAAACATATATATCAATTCTCATATAAAATTTTGTAATTTTTACAGATCGTTTTGTACTTCAAAAAAATAAATATTCAAGACAGTAGTAACATGTCTATAATGTTTTGCAATTGCAAGTTTGCCCAACAAAAATTCATAACTATTAAACCATGATTCTAAAAATTTCAAAATTTATAAAATACAAAACAAACATATGAATAGACTATCATAAAATTTTATAACTTTTAAAAATCATTTGATGCTTCAAAATAATAAAAATTTATTTATAAATTTGAAGAATTCTCAAATTTTCATATTACAAGGTTTAACTTAAGATTTTGTATAAAATTGAATTTTCCTACGATTTAAATGAAACAAAATTATATGGGTTTCTTATCTTGTGAGGATTCATATTAATATATATATATATATATATATATGTATATAATCAAGAGCAAATCTATGTTAAAAGTTTCTATTGTCATTATACTCAACAAATATATAAAGTTCTAATCCAAAGAACTCTCTTTGATCTATGATGAACATTATTTATATTATATTTATTGCCCTTATTTTATATTTATATACTAATTTAATTTAATAATTAACTTTAATTAGTATTTAATTTTGTGTAACATATTTCATTTGTCTTTATTTAATAATTGAGCTATTGTATTTTATTTTAATGTATTTTTATTCTTTTGATTGTAATATTTTGTTTTAATGAAGGTGGAATGCCAACTCATTAAAGGGAAAAGATAGACAACTTGCAAAATTTGCCACATGCATCATTTGTCAAATTTTCAGCATGTGACATATTTCGGTAAATTGAACATAACTTTGCAAATACACATCCAAATGCCATGATTCTTGCTTTGTTGGAAAGCTTAGAGATTCATATAAAACTTTCATGTGGAGATTATAATCAGATTCTTTCATTAGGGCTGTACAAAGTAGAGAATAACATGAATTTATCTGTCATCAAGAGCAACTTGAGCACCTTTCGGTATTTAAACCATGTCTTTGGTTTCAAAACTCATAATATTATGATCTTTATATTGCTGGAAAGAAGATTCATTGGCTGACATCTTTTGTGAAGCCATCTTTACCTAGTTCCTTATGCAAAAGGTTCAAAATCGCACTACAATATGGCGGACATAACATATTAAAATATGTAACTTACATGTGATTACACATGTAAAACATCTATGAAATTGCCTATAAAAACCATTATTTTAAGGGAAATGGGAGTTGGGTCTTGAAGGCATGGAGGAGAACTAGTTTGAAGAGCAAGAGTTGCTATCAAGGTTGAAGAATGCAAATGTTCATCATACTAAGTTCTATCTTTTCTTTTATTTTCAATTCTACCATGTATTTTTAATTTTCTTATACTAAGGTTAGGATGAAACCCTATTTAATGAAAAATTTTGTTTCCATTCAATTAATTCCCTTATGATCTTTAATGTTTATGGTTTTTGCTTCAAATAATAATTAAGTTATTATCTTTTCATCATTAATATCATGTATTCTTGATAGTTAAGAATCTATTTAATCAATTTAAGATTGGATGTGTAATGAATATAATTATCTTTGATTTTATGTTTTTCATTGATTTGGATACATAAAATACTTAGAAATTAACTATTAGTCAAAGAAGAACTTAGATAAGATTTTACTTAATTTGGACTTAATTGCTAAATTCATGAGATGACATAGATTAAATTCGAGTTGTCACTTTAATTATGGGAATTAATTGATGACTAAGAAATTTATTGAGTTAAATAGTGGTGGATTTCAAAACCATACTATTATTTATATTATTGAAGTCCTATTTTATTTTGTTCTTTATTTCCTTGAATCTAAAAATTTATAAACTAGGTTAGAATTATAATTAATTTAGATTTAAATTATATTTTTCTATTGGTAATCTTCTTGGGATCAACCTCGTTGCCACTAATCTACATTAATAAATTCGTGCACTTGCGAGTTAATTAAAATATAGAAAACAAGTTTTTGGCGCCGTTGCCGGGGATTGCATTGAAAAATTAGTTTAATCTAGGTTGATTTAATTCTTCCACTAGTTATATTGTAGTTTGTATTTCCATTCATTAAAAGAAAATTTTTTAAAAAAAATTATTGTAGATTTTCATCATTGATTGATTAGCTTAGCATTTTTTTTTCTTTTTCATATTGTTGTCTTAATTTGTTCATTTTCTCTATTTTGAAGTTTATTTGTTTATTACTTAAGTGTTATTTTTATAATTATATTTTTTAAATTTTGGTTAGTTTGCTATTTCTATAATTAGAAATTTTGGTAAAGCTTTGCTTGGAATCCAAGTAAATTTTCTCCATTATTTATTTATTTATGTATTTTTTTTAGTTCTAGGAAAACTTACTTGTCTTAGTTTAGGTTGCTCTAGAAATTTAAAAAAAATGTAGGTTAGAATAACATAGAAATTATTTATTTTTAGGACACTATTTATTTATTTATTTTGTTAGCACACACTCACACCATTTTATTTATTTATTTTTTTTTGTTTGAATTGCGTCATTTTGCATAGAATTTTAGTAAGGGCAATAACCCCATCAACATAAGGATTGGATTTCATCACCAATTCCTTGGCCATAGGTTAAAAATCTTTTGCATTTATCAACCCGAGCCTCAAATTAAAATTAAAAGCAAGTAGAAGTTGGCCTACATTAGGGTTATGAGCTTATAAAACCTCTGGAAAAGATACAATGGTTAGTTACTCCAGTGAGCAATTATTAAATTGACATCGTAGTTAGTTCTGTCTAAGAAAAGTCTTGGTATTTAAGTAGACCGAGTGTCTCTCCTCACTTTCTTGAGAACTACTATTATGTTAGTTTACTAATCTTTAACTGGTAATTTATCTATCTGTATTTAGGAAGGAGTAAGAGCTCTCTAATTAGGAGAAAATTTATTCTCTACAAATTAGAAAAATAAAATTTTTGCCCTTAAATTAAAATTAAATTTTTTTTTATGTTGTGTTTGTTGAGTCAAGTTTTGTAGAGTCTAAATCAAATTTATTTATTTATTTATTCAACAGTCTAGCTGACGACTATAAATTAAGCGCTTATTAGGAGGCAACCCAAGCTTTTCTTCTCAAATTAGTTTTCTTTTATTTGTGTGGTTATTGTTTTTCTTTGATAAATTTCTTTTCTCATTTTAGTTATGGAGGCAAGTCTTGCAATACTCAAAAATCAGTTCCCTACTCTTCCTCAAGATGTACTTAAAAAGATTTACAAGTGCAGACTGGAAAGGATGAAGACACTAACATGCTTGGGTCTTCCCAAGCATATCTGATAGATCATTGAAGCTAACGTACGTCTAGGAGGTAAGTTGAATGATTCATTCATTAAACGTTTACCAAGTCTAGGAAGAAATTCTTACTCAAAGAAGAGGAGAGCTAAGAGAATAGGAGTCTGTCATAAGTGTGCAAGATGGAACTACGACACACGCTGTAAAAATCATGGATATTTGTCCATAAATCAAGAAGATAAAATTAATTACATAAAGTATGGGCTGAGTAAGAAATCTCTGGATAATATCCTTGACACTCTTAAGACATATCCTTGTGGAGTCGTTCAACGCATTCTTTTAAATTTATGGGAGTTATTTAGACAAGAGAAATAGCATTACAGTCTTGGGAATCTGACGTTAAAATACCATGTTTGCCAGTTAAAAAGTACGCCTTCTATTAGTTGATGATCGACTTCCCATTTAGTTTTCTTATTAATTGGCAAACAAAATCTTTTAACATCAAATTCTCAAGACTGTAACATTGTTTCTCTTGTCTGAATAACTCCCATAAATTTAAAAGAATGCATTGAACCACTTTACAAGGATACGTCTCAAGAGTCTCAAGGATATTATCCAAAAATTCCTTACTCAGCCCATACTTTATGCAGTTACTTTTATCTTCTCAATTTATGGACAAATATCCATGATTTTTATAACGTGTGTTGCTGTTCCATCTTGCACACTTATAACAGACTCCCATTCTCTTAGCTCTCCTTTTTTTTTAGTAAGAACTTCTTCTTAGACCTGGTAAACATTTAATGAATGAATTATTCAACTCACCTCCTAAACGTACTTTAGCTTCAATGATCCACCAGATATGCTAGAGAAGACCCAAGCATGTCAGTGTCTTCATCCTTTCCAGTCTGCACTTGTAAGTCTATTTAAGTACATCTTGAGGAAAAGTAGAGAATTGATTTTTTAGTATTGCAAGACTTGCCTCCATAACTAAAAAGAGAAAAGAAATTTATCAAAGAAAAACAATAATCACACAAATAAAAGAAAACTAAGAAAAGCTTGAGTTGTCTCCCAATGAATTCTTAATTTATAGTTGTCAGCTAGACTGTTAAATAAATAAATAAATTTGATTTAGACTCTACAAAACTTGACTCAACAAACAGAACACCTAAAAAAAAAAAATTTTAATTTTAATTCAAGGGCAAAAATTTTCTTTTTCTAATTTGTAGAGAATAAATTCTCTCCTAATTAGACTGCTCTCACTCCTTCCTAAATAAAAATAGATAGATTACCAGTTAAGAATCAGTAAACCAACATAATAGTAGTTCCCAGGAAAGTAAGGAGAGACACTCGATCCACTTAAATACCAAGACTTTCCTTAGACAGAACTAACTACGATATCAATTTAATAATTGCTCACCGGAGTGACTACCAATTGTATACTTTCCAAAGGTCCTATAAGCTCATAACTGTAATGTAGGCCAATTTCTACTTGCTTTTAATTTTAATTTGAGGCTCGGGTTGATAAATGCAAGAGAATTTTAACCTATGGGCAAGGAATTTATGATGAAATCCAATCCTTATGTTGATGGGGTTATTGCCCTTACTAAAATTTTATGCAAAATGATGCAATTCAAACAATAAATAAATAAATAAAATGGTGTGTGTGTGCTAAAATAATAAATAAATAAATACTGTCCTAAAAAATATAGTTTCTATGTTATTCTAACCTACGTTTTTTTCTTTTTTTTTATTTCTAGAGCAACCTAAACTAAGAAAAGTAAGTTTTCCTATAACTAAAAAAAATACATAAATAAATAAATAATGGAGAAATTTTACTTACTTGGATTCCAAGCAAAGCTTTATCAAAATTTCTAAGTATAGAAATAACAAACTAACCAAAATTTAAACAAATATAATTATAACAATAACACTTAAATAATAAACAAATAAACTTCAAAATAGAGAAAATGAACAAATTAAGACAACAATATGAAAAAAAAAATGCTAAGTTAATCAATCAATGATGAAAATCTACAATAATTTTTTTTAATTTTTTTTAATGAAAGGAAATACAACCTATAATATAACTAATGGAAGAATTAAATCAACCTAGATTAAACTAATTTTTCAATGCAATCCCTGGCAACGGCTCCAAAAACTTGTTATCTATGTTTTAATTAACTAGTAAGTGCACGAATCTATTAATGTAGATTAATGGCAACGAGGTCGATCCCACGAAGATTGCCAAATAGAAAAATATAATTTAAATCTAAATTAATTATAATTCTAACCTAATTTACAAATTTTTAGATTCAAAGAAATAAAGAACAAAATAAAATAGGACTTCAATAATATAAATAATAGTATGGTTTTGGAATCCACCACTATTTAACTCAATAAATTTCTTAGTCATCAATTAATTCCCATAATTAAAATGACAACTCGAATTCAATCTATGTAATCTCATGAATTTAGCAATTAAGTCCAAATTAAGTAAAATCTTATCTAAGTTCTTCTTCGATTAATAGTTAATTTCTAAGTATTTTATGTATCCAAATAAATGAAAAACATAAAATCGATGATAATTATATTCATTACACATCCAATTATAAATTGATTAAATAAATTCTTAACTATCAAGAATACATGATATTAATGATGAAAAGATAATCACTTAATAATTATTTGAAACAAGAACCATATACATTAAAGATCATAAAGGAATTAATTGAATGAAAACAAAACTATTTCATTAAATAGAGCTTCATCCTAACCTTAGTACAAGAAAATTAAAAATACATAATAGAATTGAAAACAAAAGAAAAGATAGAATCTATTATGATGAACATTTGCATTCTTCAACTTTGATAGCAACTCTTACTCTTCAAACTAGTTTTTCTCCATGCCATCAAGATCCAACTGCCATTTCCCTCAAAACAATGATTTTTATAGGCAATTCCATATATGCTTTACATGTGTAATCACATGCAAGTTGCAGAATTTTAACATGTTCTGTCTGCCACATTGTAGTACGATTTTGAACCTTTTGCACATGGAATTGGGTAATAATATAAAAATGTCGGCCAATGAATCTTCTTTCTAGCAATATAAAGCTCATAATTTTATGAGTTTTGAAACCAAAGATATGGTTAAAATACCGAAAAGTGCTCAAGTTGCTCTTGATGACAGATAAATTCATGTTATTCTCCACTTTGTATAGTTCTAATGAACGAATTTGATCATGATATCCACATGAAAGTTTTATATGAATCTCTAAGCTTTCCAACAAAGTAACAATCATGGCTTTTGGATATGTATTTGCAAAGTTATGTTCAATTTACTGAAATATGTCATATGCTGAAAATTTGGCAAATGATGCATATGACGAATTTTGCAAGCTGTCTATCTTTATCCTTTAGTGCGTTGACATTCCACCTTCATTAAAACAAAATAATAAAATCAAAACAATAAAAATACATTAAAATAAAATACAATAGCTCAATTATTAAATAAAGACAAATGAAATATGTTACACAAAATTAAATACTAATTAAAGTTAATTATTAAATTAAATTAGTATATAAATGTAAAATAAGGGTAATAAATATGACATAAATAATGCTCATATATATATATATATATAATTAAGAGCAAATTCATGTTAAAAGTTTATATTGTCATTATACTCAATAAATATGTAAAGTTCTATTCCAAAGAACTGTATTTGATTTATACTAGAATAATGTGAAAATAATCTCAATTAAAACTCAAACAAATAAGACTATATAAATTGTAAAATAACTAAAATATTACCTCTGTTAATTGAGAGCTTAAAGAGTTGAAAATAACAGAAAGTGTTTTTTTTTACATTGAAATGAGTGGGAGGTAGAGAGATAAAAATGAATAATGAAAATACGCTTTTATGTTTTATTTTTTTATTATAATAATAATAATAGGAAACCCCTAGTAAAAGAAAATTTACTATATTATTTAAAATAATAATATAATTTCTAAAATAATTTCTATAATATTATTTTTACTTCTTTTATTTTCTTTTTAATATTATTACTTTAAGTCAACCGTAATATACTACTCTCCTAATTTAATTAGATGAGTGAACATTACACGAACTCAGTCTTGAGGGGGCATATTAGAGAAGCCCAATTCTTTCTCATAAATTATTGTAACTGCTTTATTTCATTATAATCTGTTATTTTTTAATTTGTATTTTAGGTTATAGCTATACACTTATCTTTAGAAATAAGTTTCAAAATTATTATAATCTTTTATATTTATATTTGCTAAGTATAGTATATTTTTCCCCTTCTCTGGTTCTCTTATTTGTCATAAGAAGTACCTCACCTCTGCGCGGCCATGTTGTGACCAGAAGAATTAAGTTCCGACTGCAATGAGAAGTATAATTTTTCCGATTTTGTCAGAATAGAAACATTACTCGATTCATTTCTTCTTCCAGATTTCTCTGCATGCCATTATCGTAATGTTGGACTAGAGTACATGTGCTGCAGTTGCAGGTGATATTGAAAGCAATAATACTTTGTGGGAATATATAAATAATTCATTACAATATTGCAAATAAAATATTTTTCCTTCTTGTCGTTCATCTCCGTCTTCGTAGCCAACAGGGAGTACCATGAAATTACAGGACGTGGCCAATATAAAATAGCTTTGGTAGTTTTTTTCTAAATAATGTCAGTATCTAAATAGTTTCGCCTGCAATTTCAAATTCCAATACATGAAAAACAATATGTTAACATATATCTAAGATTGCTAATTAGAAAAAAAAAAATGAAATGAATATTATTATTACCTCCATAGGCATAGAAATACATTTATGGCTTCTTTGTTGTAAAGCATAAGAGTTGGGATTCAACATTTTTTTTTTTACAATCTCATGTTTCGTAGTTAAAATGGGGGTGTTTGGCAGTTAAAATGGTGGTGGGATAAATGGTGTGGAATCCATTTTATCCCACAACCATGTAATAACTTATTCATCACAATATTTAAAATTAATATTTGTAATCATAAGTAAAATTATTTAATAATTATAATTTTTTATCAATAATAATTTATATAAAAAAAATACTTCATAAATACTAATATATATATATATATATAATTTTTTTATTAATTTTATTTATGTTGATTTAAATAATTAATAATATAAAATGTATATTTTATAATAGGAAAAGTTGTGTATTTGAATATTTATAATTATAAATTAAAATTATTTAAATATTCATAAATTATTATTTAAAAAGTTCATTAGTTTTTATTTGATCAAATAAAACTAAAATAATTAATTATCTGAAAATGTATAAATTAAATTTAAATACTTAATTAATTTTTGTTTGAATTAATTTAATTAAATTAATAATCAAATAAATATTAAAATAATTAATTATCTTTGTTTAAATTTTAAATTATTTTAAATATATATAAAATATTAAATATAATCTTTTATCTTATTATATCTCAATTATTAAACGGGCATTTATACTATAAAGGCTGTCTATTGAATAATTTTTTCCGGTGGGCCATGACATAGCCAAATGGTTAAATGATCCAGCATCAGAAATATTCACATCAGGTAACGCTATTAGCAATGGTGTCATGAAGGTGCAGACGAACAAAAAAGGGAAGAAAAGAATATGTTAGTGCTACGACACTACTAAAGACAAAGTGATGGAATAAGAAAATTAAAAAGTAGAGAAATGTGAACTCTTGCAAACAATCTAATGAATTATTTATAAAAGATTGTCATTTGATTGGTACTCTCAAATAATTATAAAGTTAAATTGCATGATTTTTCCTTTTTCTTTTAAAGCAGGTGAATCACGTTTTACATGCATGCATATTTTTAAGAATTGCATCTCGTTATATCCATGTATGAATATGATTTTTTATTTTTTCTTTATTCCATGGGTGTTTTGTATAAAATACTTATACCAAACAAATCCTTAAAACTATTATTCTAAGATTCATATAGTCTTAGATTACATAATGATTAAATAAGAATGTTGAAAAGTTAAAAGAGATTTTAAGAATAATTTGTTAAACAATCCTAGAGGTTAGGGATTAGTTAGTTTGTATTTTGAATTTTAGATTAGAGTTAGAGGAAGAAATTGAGTTTCGTACATGGGAAACAGAGAACTCAATGGTAATGGCCTGGTTGGTGAACTCGATAGAGCCAGAAATAGGTCAAACATATCTCTTTCTCTCATCTGCAAAGGAGATATGGGATGTGGTGACAAAAACCTATTATGATTGTGATAATGAATTTTGAGATCAAGACTCGTATTAGAGGAGCGAAGCAAGGAGATCTAGGGTTAACCAAGTATTATAATATATTAAAAAGGTTTATGGCAAGAACTAGACCAATTTTCTAATCTTGAATGAGAGTCCAGTGGCGATCGTGCTCGGTATCAAAGGATGTTGGAGAAAGAAAGGGTATTTCAGTTTCTTCTTAGCCTCAACCCTGAGTTGGATGACGCAAGGGGGAGAGTCTTGTACTCGGCGAGAGGAAAGTCGTAGAAGCATGATGATGAATGGATCACGTGCCAATAACTTGCTAGAGACCTCTGCTTTAGTCTCTGCCACACCGAAAAACGCATTGGCAAGGGGACAGCAGCGGGCTAATGCACCAGAAAATGCTTTTGCACTGGGACAGTCCCGAGCCTTTAAGAAAGGAGAAGAAAACACACAAGGGAAACATGCCGAAAATGTCACATATTGGTAAATTGGTATCGTGATGGCATAGAGATAGGGATATCCTACCCCTATAAGTCTCGAACAAAAATCTGTACATGTAAACTATAGTGCAGAAAATTACTAATCATATGTATGACTTACACACATATTAAGGGCTTCATGCCCATCAATACAATTCCAGACATAAACCAGAATATTCATAAATAAAAGAGTATATGCACACATATTAATATGCACAGAAATATACAGAAGACGCATTCATAATGTATATACATAATTAGGCGTCGTGCCCAATGTACAAAACAGACCACAACACGAACTCCTAGGTGACTGCATGGAGAGTTTGGAATCCCGATCTTCTTCACCAATATCTCCTAGAATCCTCACCTAGAAGAAAATCCTGCACTCATGAAAAACTGTGGTAGAGTGAGTTTTGGGAAAAACTCAGTGAGTAGATACTGAAATAAAAATTTTAAATAGATTTAGTTTCGACATAACATATGTTTAAACTTACAATCAATTTCAAATAGAAATCATATTAACAAGACATCCACTGCATATTATAATAATTTCTAGAATTAAAATTTTAAATAGTCAAATGAAAACAGAATAATATACAGTGATGTGTACAAATTTCAGGTCAGATATTAGACCGCCCTTCGCCCCCTACTTCTCACATGTACCGGTACCTTCACATAACACAAATCAAAATGTGCTTTCAAAACACATAAACTTCTCCCTTATATCTCCCGGTTAGAGTTAAATAAAAATTAAAGTAATAGTTAGTATATTGTCATAAATACAAAAAACAGAAATAAAACACAATTCAAAACACAATGGCCTCCTCCTGGCCTCAAAACAATATCTCAACAACTTCTGCTCAACAATTTGCAAATGTAGCTCAAAGCAGATCTCATTTTCCATATAAAATAGAATGTAAATCAATTTATATATAAACTATTCCTTATTTCGGAAAACATTAAGTTTTATAAAATAATTTTAAAGAAATAAAAAAAAACATGTAAAAATCCATCCACAGGTGTCGCCAAAAAGGGAACAGAACCTCGATCACTGGAGGCCAGATGGTCGCTCTCTCGGGGTATTTATAACATATTTATATTAATTGTTAACATAATAATTGAAGTATACATGCTTAATATTTAACTACGTCATTGATATACAATGAGATTTTTCCCCCTTTTTGAATTATATTTTCTTCTATAATCATAATCTAACGATTAATAATAAAAGTGTTGATTATATTTAATTCATTATTATTAACCAATTCAGTATGATAACACATTATTTTGAAATCTAAATAAGTACAACTATATTGTCACTATTTATATTTTCCGATAAAATTTAATTTTACCTAATCTAACAACTAATTGATTTAATTCTAGCCTAAACAAGTATAATCTACAAAAATTATCTGGGATGAACAGCATTTTTCAGCATGAACAGCATTTTTCAGCATGAACAGTACCCCCCATGATGAACAGTGAATTATAAAAAAATGCATAAATACGACAACAATGAAGTTAGGAACCATACCGAGGGATCAATTTAACCATAAGATGTTCGAATTGCAAGTAATTTTTAAAATCTTCAATTTGTGAATCATAATATTATTCTCCTTCTGACTCAATCGTTAACCGAATCGCTCAAACAAAGCTCCTAGAGTGTAGCCCGTGTTGTGTACGTGTGATTTGTAGTAAGAAATAGAATTTTAATCGGTTAGAAATCGAGTAATTTGGGAGAAATAAAAAAAAATTAAAACTGAACTTAAAAATAAAAGAGCTACGGGAAGAAGAAGAAATGTCCAGGTCTAATTTCTGTGCAGCTTAAATGAAGATAAAAATTTCTATAAATTACTAATTTGCCCTTAAAATCTTTATAAACAAATTAAGTAAGAAATGGGTAAATATGTTATTTATAGTTTTTCCTATGTTCCAGGCATCAATTCTGTCTTATTTGATCTCTAATTTAACTCAAATTTGATTCATATCGATCCTTATCGAGTCATCTTTCTGTAGAAATAAATTGTTTATCAATCGAAATTTTCAATCAATGCCAATTTTCGCTTGAAGGTTGGGTGCGCAAGTTGAGCTTTAAAAAAATATTTTCTGGACTTAACAAATTGTTATCAAATCACTTTCAATAACTAATTAAGCATTAATACAATGCTGTTAGCTCAATTTTTAACACCTCAACTTAAATTTATAAAATAACCAAATTACACCTAGTGTGTAAAATGACTAAAATACCCTTAGTTTAAATTTTGGGTTATTACATTCTCCCATTCTTAAGAAAATTCGTCCTCGAATTTAAAAATTTCAAGTAGGGTTCAGAAATATTTACCTTAATCTTCAAATAAGTGAGGAAATTTCTTCCCCATAACATCTTCTAACTTCCAAGTTGCCTCACTATCCTTGTGATGCTGTTAAATGACTTTCACCAAAGGAATCCATTTTGATCGAAGTCTTCTCACTTTTCTATGAACTATAGCCACGGGTTACTCTTGATATAACAAGTTTTGATCTAACTCTACGGTCTGAGATTCAAGGACATGCGACTCATCATAAAGATATGGATACATGAAAGACTGGACGTATCTTATCTATGTTAGGCGGAAGAGTTAACTCATATGCCCTACTCCTAACTCGTCGAAGAATCCAGAAGGGTCCAATATATCTCGGGCTTAGCTTACCCTTCTTACTAAATCTCATAACTTCCTTAAAAGGGAAAATCTTTAGAAACACATAATCTCCTTCCTTGAACTCGAGATCTCACCGTCGATGATCAGTATATGATTTCTGCCTACTTTGAGCTGTCATGATTCTTTCCTGTATCACCTTGACTTTTTCTATAACATCCTGTATCAAATATGGTCCTAACAACTTATGTTCTCCAGGGTCAAACCACCCAACAGGAGATCTACATTTTCGGCCATAGAGGGCTTTAAATGGTGTCATTTGTATACTCAAGTGGTAGCTGTTGTTGTAAGCAAATTCAATCAAAGGTAAATGTTGATCCCAACTTCCTTCAAAATCAATCATGCACGCTCGTAACGTGTCTTCCAGTGTCTGAATTGTCCTCTCTGATTGTCCATCTGTTTGATGATGAAATGCAGTACTGAAATGGAGTTGAGTACATAAAACTTCTTGGAAAGATTGCCAGAACTTCGATGTAAATTGAGAACCCTAGTTTAAAATAATAGAAATAGGTATACCATGCAAAGAAACTATATGATCTAGATAAATCTGGGCATACTGAGAAACAGTATAAGTGGTCTTAACAGGAAGAAAATTGGCTGACTTCGTCAATCTATCCACGATAACCCATATAGAATCATATCCTTTAGATGTATAAGGAAGGCCTACAACGAAGTCCATGGTCACTTTATCCCATTTTCATTCGAGTATATCCAAACTCTGAAGTGTGTCAGACGGCTTCTGATGCTCTGCTTTTACCTGCTAATAGGTCAAACATTTGGCCATAAATTCAGTAATATCTCTCTTCATGCCTTCCTACCAATAAACCTCCCTCAGATTATGATACATCTTTGTTCCTTCTGGATGCATTGTGTAGGAGGAAGTGTGAGCTATCTCCAGAAGTCAATTCTTGAGTTCTTGCACTGGTGGCACTACTATCCTATCTCAATATCTCAAGATACCATGGTCATATACTCTAAAGTCACCGCCTCTACCTTGGTCAATACACCTTTTCTTTTCTTCTATATACGAGGCCGAAATCTGGGCTTTTTTAATTTCCTCCACTAAGACAGATTTCACCTGCACCTGAGCAATCAGTACTCCAGATTCAGGAATTTAGATTTCAACACCATCAGTCATGCACATATGTAGCTCCTTAGCCAATATCCTTCTGTTGCTTAAGATGTGGGATAAGTTACCCATAAATTTTCTACTTAAGGCATCGGCTACCACATTAGCTTTTCCTTAATGATAATGAATCTTGCAATCATAATCCTTAAGTAACTCTACCCATCGTCTCTGTCTTAAATTCAGGTCTCTCTGATCAAAAATATACTTAAGGCTTTTGTGATCTGTGTATATCTCAAAAGTTTTCCCATAAAGATAATGTCTCCATATCTTCACTGTCAACACTAATGCCGCCAACTCAAGATCGTGTGTAGGATAATTTTGCTCATATCCTTTTAACTGCTTGCACCCATAAGCTATAACTCGGCCATGCTGGATCAATAAACACCCAAGAACTACCATGGAGGTATCACAATACACAGTAAATCCACCACCATCAGAGGGTAATGTAAGGATAGGTGCCGAAGTTAAATAGTTCTTAAGCTTCTGAAAAGCTTCCTTGCAGGCCTCTGACTATACAAACTTTATACCTTTCTGAGTGAGTCGAGTCAACGGTGCTGCTATCCTAGAAAAATTCTCTAAAAACCTTCGATAATACCCTGCCAAGCCTAAAAAGCTTCTGATTTCTATCACACTAGCTGGGCGAGGCCATTTCTGCACAGATTTAATCTTTTTAGGATCAACGCAAATTCCATTCTCCGTTATGACATGACCTAAGAAAGCCACCTCCGATAACCAGAATTCACATTTAGAGAACTTCGCATACAACTTGTGTTCTCTAAGAGTTTGAAGAACAATATGAAGATGCTTTTCATGCCCTTGATGATCCGAAGAATACACCAAAATGTCATCAATAAAGACTATTACGAACTTGTCTAGGAAAGGTTTGAAGCCTCGATTCATTAGGTCTATAAATGCGGCAGGAGCATTAGTAAGTCCAAAAGACATTACCAGAAATTTATAATGCCCATATCGAGTACGAAAAGCAGTCTTTGGGATGTCTTCACCCTTAACTCTAAGCTGATAATACCCAGAACGTAGATCTATTTTTGAAAAGCACCGAGCTCCCTTCAGTTGATCAAATAAGTCATCTATCATTGGCAATGGATATTTGTTCTTAATGGTAGCTTTATTCAGTTGCTTGTAATCAATGCATAGCCGCAAAGATCCATCTTTTTTTCTAACAAATAGGACTGAAGCACCCCAAGGAGAGGTACTTGGGCATATAAATCCCTTATCCAGCAAATCTTGAAGTTGTACCTTCAATTCCTTTAGTTCAGTTAGTGTCATTTGGTACGGAGGAATCGAGATAGGCTGAGTTCCTGGAAGAAGGTCGATACTGAACTCAATCTCTCTTTTTGGAAGTAATCCAGGTAACTCTTCAGAAAAAACATCTAAAAATTCTCTAACTATTGGAACATGCACTAGATCAACTTTACTGTCATTAACATCCCGAATAAAAGCTAAGTATCCAGTACATCCTTTCTTAAGTAGTCTACCCGCATCAATAGTCGAGATCAAGTTACCAAGAACTTCACTCCTATCACCCTAAACATTGAAAACTGATTCGAAATAGAAAAATGTCAGTTTTCTTTCTACAATCTACTGTCGCATGATATCTGGACAACCAGTCCATTCCTAAAATCACATCGAAATCTAAAATCTCTAGCAAAATCATATTAGCAGGATATACATGCTCTCTAACATAAATAGCACAAGATTCTATAATTTTAGAAAGTAATATTACACTACCCATAGGAGTAGACAGAGCTAAAGGTGAATGAAGAGTTTTAATCTCTTTACTTAGACGGTATACAAAGGATGGAGAAATAAAAGAATGAGTTGCCCTTAGGTCAAATAGAATTCTAGCATCAATAGCCTCAATAAAAAGAATACCTGTCACAACTGTGTTTGATGCTTGAACATCCTAAGAAGTTAATAAAAACACTCTCGTCTGACCTCTACCGGTAGATGATTGGCCTCTACCAACCGATTGCTATCGTCTCTCATTGGACGATTGACCTCTACCTATATAACTTCTTCCTGAAGAAGGTCCTGGCTAAGATAATGCTACCTACTGAGCATAAGAGGGCTGAACAGGTAGAACAGAACAATCTTTAACCATATGGCCCATCTGACCACATCTAAAATAAGCACTTGTCTTCTTTCTACATAATCCAGAATGAGGGTGCCCACACCTTGAACACACAAGTACATTAAGCTTAGCTACCGAGGCAGACGATGCAACTTATTGATGAGAATTTCGGTCCTCTCTTCTGCTCGAACCCCTAACCATCGAAGTCTCCTTTTCTGAAAATAGAGCCCCTAAGATTAGGCTCACTACGTGAGCATGCTTGGACCCTATCGTGATCTCTCAAAACTTTCTGTTCTGGCCTTTTTCTAGGATTCCTTTTCAGCCTACCGCTCTTTAGCTCTCAATTCAAACCGGAGTGCTGAATTTAAAGCCGGAATATATGTGGTAGTCTCTGTGATGTGCACTGATCTGAATAGATAGTCCCGTAACCCATCAACAAATCTCTTTACTCTCATATACTCTGTACTCACTAAATGTGGAGCAAAGCGAGACAGATGAGTAAACTGTACATCATACTTTGCTACTGACATATTCTCTGTCTGAACCAAGTGTTCAAATTCCCTTGCTTTAGCATATCTAATACTCTGCGGCATGAAACGGGCGAGGAAAACTTCATTGAACTCTGGTCACTCTAGGAGGGTTTTTGTAACACTCCTCTGCACAAAAGACATATACTAAGCATAAGCCATGTCTCTCAACTGAAAACTCACCAACTCCACTGATCTCACTGGTGTGCATCCTAAAACAATACATATCCAGTGCGACTCCTCTAAAAACTCACCAGGATCTAGACTTGCTTCAACTCCTATAAAAGTAGGTGGGTATATCTTTCGAAAATCTTGCAAGGTCACCACTAATCCTTGCCTTCGCTCAGCAGAAGCATGAACAGATTGTTGAATATCTGGACGAGGCTGAACAGGAGGAACCTGAGCTTGTTGTGATGTTGTTGAGAAACCAAGTCTACCAGCACTTTTACAGCATGCTGGATTCCCTGCATTCCCTCAGTAAGGTCTATATTATGCCTATCATCCACTCTCTCACTTGGCACTTTAGGTTCTTGCGTTCTAGCTCTACCTCAACCTTTACCTCGTACTCTACCTTGTCCTCTACCTACTCAGTCCTAAACACCAACAGGTGGCACTGGAGGCTTAGACGAATCCTGATTTGAAGAAGGTATCCTTTGGTCTCTATCAGAGGGATTTTAATTTCGAGAAGATATAATTTAACTACTAAGTTACAAAAACACAATTAAGATGAATTATAGTTTATCCTATAACTTCTACAGAAAGAAGATGCATTGGATTATTCAAATACTCAAAGAGGCAACACCTCGCACGGAAGTATCCCGGACATACTACACATGCAAGGCATTACACTCTATTTGCAGTTACTAACCCCTAGACCATGCTCTAATACCACTCTGTCATATACCGATAAATCGGTATCGTGATGGTATAGATGTAGAGATGTCCTACCCCTATAGGCCTCGGACAAAAACCTATAAATGTAAACTATAGTACAGAGAACTACTAATCATATGCATGACTCATACACATACTAAGGGCTCCATGCCCATTATAATTCCAGACATAAACCAAAATACTCAAAAATAAAAAAGTATATGCACACATATCAATATGCACAGAAATATATAGAAAACACACTCATAATGTATATACATAATTAGGCGTCGTGCCCAGTGTACAGAATATACCACAACACAAACTCCTAGGTAACTGCATAGAAAATCTGGAATCCCGATGCTCTTCACCAATATCTCCTAGAATCTTCACCTAGAAGAAAATCCTGCACTCATGGAAAACTGTGGTGGGGTGAGTTTTGGGAAAAACTCAGTGAGTGGATACTAAAATTAAAATTTTAAATAGATTTAGTTTCGACATAATGTATGTTTAAACTTACAATCAATTTCAAACAGAAATCATATTAACAAGACATCCACTGCATATTATAATAATTTCTATAATTAAAATTTTAAATAGTCAAATGAAAACAAAAAAATATACAATGATGTGTACAAATTTCGGGTCAGATATCAGACCGCCCTTCACCCCCTACTTCTCACATGTACCGGTACCTTTACATAACACAAATCAGAATGTACTTTCAAAGCACACAAACTTCTCCCTTATGTCTCCCGGCTAAAGTTAAATAAAAATTAAAGTAATTGTTAGTATACTGTCATAAATACAGAAAACAAAAATAAAACACAATTCAAAACACAATGTCCTCCTCCTGGCCTCAAAACAATATCTCAACAACTTCTCCTCAACAATATGCAAACTTAGCTCAAAGCAGATCTCATATTCCATATAAAACAAAATGTAAATCAATTTATATATAAACTATTTCTTATTTCGGAAAACATTAATTTTTATAAAATAATTTTAAAGAAATAAAAAAATCATGTAAAAATTCACTCACAGGTATCGCATAAAACGGAACAAAACCTTGATCACTAGGGGCTAGATGGTCGCTCTCTCGGCATATCTATAACACATTTATATTAATTGTTAACATAATAATTGAAGTATACATGCTTAAAACTTAACTACGTTATTGATATACAATGAGATTTTCCCCCCTTTTTGAATTCTATTTTCTTTTATAATCAGAATCTAACGATTAATAATCGAAGTATCAATTATATTTAATTCATTATTATTAACCAATTCACTACGATAACACATTATTTTGAAATCTAAATAAGTGCAATCATATTATCACTATTCATATTTTTTGATAAAATTTAATTTTACCTAATTTAACAACTAATCGGTTTAATTCTAGCTTAAACAAGTAAATTCTACAAAAACTGTCTGTGATGAACAGTATTTTCCAATGTAAACTGTAACACCCCATTCTCATTCTTATTCAATCAATCATTATTACATAATGCTATATCATTTCATACAAAAAGTGTTACTATTACATAATTCTTAAATAT